>APFE031760230.1:0-36982 GCA_000404065.3 Pinus taeda
ATCTGACCCGAGAGAGCCTTCTCATACCTCGTAGGGCTAGCTACGAGGTGAAATGGTTTGATGTAGCCTTGAGAGTTTGTCTATCTCAGCCTAGGTGAATTCCAAGCGCTAACACATTCTTCATCCTTCTTTGATAGAATGATCTTTATTTCTTCCTTCATCTTGGTTACTTCACACGATTGGGCCTTAGAAGTGATTTTTGATTTTAACTTGGTGATGTCATCATCCTTTTCTTCTAGTTGGCATACCATGGTGTTTCTCTCCTTTTCTGCTTCATCAACTTGTCCTTCTATGAATGTCAAAGCTTCCATCACCTTCTTAGCTCCTTGTGCTTGTTTCCTTGCTTCTGCTAGTTGAGATCTAAGGGAGGAGACCCCTTCCTTGTATTAACCAATCTCTGCTTCAAGTTTCTTCAAACTCTTATGCCTTTGTTCAAGCTAGCTTGACAAGGTATCTTTTCGTTTCTTTGCCTTATCCAATTGATTTGCCATAGATATGACTTCTTCATGATGCTTTCTTTTGTTTTGATGAAATTCTTCCTTAATCTTGGTGAGATCCTCATCTCTTTCTTGTACCTGAAGCTTGACAAGGTCAACTTCCTTCCTTGTCTTGTCCTGGTCAACAACTTGCGCTTTCTTCTTAAGTTCCTCATTTTCCTTTTTCAAATTGTTTATCTCTTCTATGGCAGCCATAAGTTTAGTGAGGAGATTTTCTTCAAAATCTTCTTCATTCTCTCCATCTTCTAGGTCTTCTTTTTAGCCTTGTTGTCGTTGCTCTTATTTTCAGCTTCCTTGATGGGTTCTGGATTTCCTTCTTGCTTTCCGTCATCTTCTTGACTTGTGGTCATGGTCAACACTCCTTTTGAGTGAAGGTCAAGAAGTTTGTCCCATATACCCTTTGCTGACGAACATTTTTCCAAATTGGCCTTTATAGAATTTGGTAGCCCATTCAAGATTGCCTTCATTGCTTTTGCATTGTACTCCTTGGATTCTCCATTCATCATGTTATCGGTAATTACTGATTCCCATACTTCAATGCCTTGAGTCTTTAAGAAATTCCTCATTCTTGCCTCCCATATATCAAAGTTTCCATTGAACAATGGAGCCTTCACAAATTGATTGATTTCAATTTTGATGGTTGACGAAGACACATCTTTAGGAGGATTGGGACTTTCTTCCTTGGCTTCGCCATTTGTGTTCTAATGATCAACCTTCAAGTTGTTAGGCTTTGAGTGAAGGTATTGGCTCTGATACCAATTTTTGGAAATACTGAGAGGGGGGGTGAATCAATATTTTTTTTCAATTGTTACTTTTACCAGTTAGATCACTTATATTTAGAACACAAAATGAACAATAAGAATAAATGCTTTTATTAATTTCTTCTTTACAATAAATCAAGTACAATATATGTAGGGCTCCAACCCTAGATGAAGACATCGATCTTCAATTCCCCAGGCTCCAACTTGTATTCTGCCAAACACCGACTTGGACTTCCCAAGGCTCCAACCTTGTCACTTTGAGGCACCAACCTCTAGGGCTCCAACCCTATCTTTGGTACAGGCACCAACCTGGTCTCTTGAGTACTCCTATCCTCTAGGGCTCCAACCCTATCTTCCAAGGCACCAACCTTGTCTCTTTGAGGCTCCAACCTCTAGGTCTCCAACCCTATCTTCCAAGGCACCAACCTTGTGTCTTTGAGGCTCCAACCCCTTGGGCTCCAACCCTTAGCTTTCCTTCATCAAGATATGTTTGGTTATACTTCACGACTCCCAATGTCTTCTTCAACAAACCCTATCAATCTTCAGCTACACCTTCACTTAGTCTCCACGTCACATCATCAATGACAACCTTGTTCTTCACATGAAGGTGTCACCACTGCTCTTCATGTTACCCAAACAAAACTTCTTCAAGGTCACCTCATGATGGCTTCAATGCATCATGGTCTTTAATGATCTCCACAAATCTTCAATATGTTGCTTCACAAAGTTCTCAAAGTCTTCCATATTCTGTTCTCAAGAGAAGACTTCAACAAGCTCTATTTGTCCAATCCCAATAAATCAACACTTCGACCACGACAACTATGACAACTTCGACCACGACGGCTTCAACCACGGCAACAACGAGAACTTCGACCACGACAGCTTCAACCATGACAACTACGACAACTTCGACCACGGCAACTACGACAACTTCCACCACGACAACTACGACAGCTTCGACCAAGGGAACTACAACAACTTTGACCACGGCAACTACGACAGCTTCGACCACTGCAACTACGACAACTTTGACCACGACAACTACGACAAATTTGACAACGATAGGTTCGACCACGACAACTACGACAGCTTTGACAATGACAACTACGACAACTTCGACCATAGAAACTATGGCAGCTTCGACCACGACAAATACGGCAGCTTTGACCACGACAAATACGGCAGCCTCAACCAAGATTTTATGCCCAAACATAATTATCCTTTTTTTCGTCCTAAACAATAGTCTCCTTGTTCTCCTCGGCCTTTTGTCTTCTTCTGTACTTCGTATCTCTGAATTCTTGCTCGAATTGCTAATCAAAGTGAAGTGTTTAGACGTGTATTTATAGAGATTTCGTTTATAACTGAAGGGACACGTCTATTTGAAGTGAGGCCGACTTGTATGACTGAGTGTAGATCGGCTCACTGCTAGGAATAATTTCCTTAACTTAAAAATTCAATATCTCACAAACTATTGGGAGTTTCGGGGCAAATAAAGGCTTGTTAGAAAGAGGAAAAAATCCTTTTTAAAATGATCTAGGATCCATTTTGAAAGGATGCCTCCAAGGTGTCCAAAATAATTTTTCTTTGTGACTGTCCTTAAATTTTATGCATAAAAAGTTTGGGACAACATGAGGAATGTTTGGAACAACGTGGCCTCTTAATTCTTTGGCTTCTTCATTGTTATCAATGTCATCATAGGATCATAGAGTCATTATGTAGGAGTGCAACATCCATGTAGCATGACACAAGAACAATGTCATCATATACTAGTGCAATCATAGTGCAACATCATTAGGAGAACTCCAAAATAATCTTCCAACCATCAAATGATCTCCAACCATGTTATCAAGACCTCATCAAGTGCCATCATCAGTCATGGTCATTTATCAAGAATATGACATCATCAAATGTAGTCCTCCATATGTCATCAAGGGCTTCTAAATACTTGGCACTTCTTAAGACTTCTTCATTAGTGACTTGACATATTAATTGATGACATTCTTAAGAAACAAGAGTTATGACATGATCATTTGGAACCAAGCATCTCAACAATATTTTCCATCTCGGCTAGGGCCATATTGACATCAATGACAACCTAGATTAATAAGGTGTGGGGCCACAACAACAACTTCACGGGTCTCCATGTGGATCGATAATGTTTGTATAACATCTGCACGGGCTAGAATGATGACATAAGCCCTCCCATTGTCTCTCCTGTGGGGAGACACATCCTCATCTGGACTCTGGAATCTTTGCCAAGTGTATGGTGCAAGTGTGGAGGGGCATCATCGTCATCCAAAAGGTGGAACACGAGTAATGAACAAGTGGCGCTAAGGGATCCGTGAAGTGGACTATTGCTCTTTGTTGTGGTGGAGTCCCATGGCTCTCAACGCTCATCCTACAACCCTCTTACCTTCATTTTTCCTCCTTGATCCTTCGCTTGAGAGAGTGGTCTTGTAGGCTTGGATTGAGCCCTAAGCAATGAGATATGGTGAGCTGTTAGTGAATGCTGTCATAACCATAGGCAACCTTCCTTAACTTCACACGTGTGGCTTTAACTGTTCCAGAATGATCTCCCTAACTTCGGTTCTGCATGCTTCTTCCTCGCTGCCCTTAAAGACCCTATAGACTTCCTTATCTTCGCTTTTCTTTTCACTAATTTTAGAGCTTGAGTGAGTACACTATAGAGGAGTGGACAACCTCTATATATAGAGGTCTGTCCCTCTATTTAGGCCGACTTGAGGACTTTTTTATGCTTCGGATTTCTTCTTTCAGGGATGTCATTGCTTGGAGGATGCTTGTGACTTTGATTGGAGGTATACTTTTGACCATAATATATATACATAAAAGGTATAGCATGCCCTTAAGGTCTTCAACTTATTCTTTTGACTATTTGACTCACCTATCAAGGGTGATCCAAAACTCCCTCTTAATCAAGGACCTGCCAGAGCTCCCTCTTAACGGGGACTCTTTCCTTCATCAACAACTTCTTCTTCGTGGGTCCTTCAGCTGCTTGATCTCCTTCCTTTCTTGATGTCATGAAGTCTTTGTTCGAACTTCTTCTAGGTAAGGCACCATCCATTGATCACTTTCCTCCTTGGTTTGACATGTCATTGCCTCCGTCATGCATCAGGTTTTCTTGTCATCTTGGCTACTCCTTTGTCATCTTGTCCATGCTTCGGAATATTCTTCTCATGGATGCTTCCTTGTACTTGCTTGTTGACATGTTTCGACCTAGTAGCCCATCATGACTTTATCCAGATATTGCTTCAACATTACTTTTTGTTGGATGGTTTCTTCATCATGACATCTTCGTAGAGTAGAATCAGTTATCTGCATCTTTTATATCTCGAATGCCTTCATAGGTGTCAAGGGTCCTTTCTTCCTTTATCAGAGTTGTCTTTCCTTCTTTCGGGAGATATCTTCAAAGCATTTTGTCAGATAGTGATTCTCGATGATCATGGTGTTCTTCACATGCTTGATCTCTTTCTTCATTCACTTCTTCTTAGATGGATAGGTCAACCATCTAATGCTTCTTGTGAGAACATTCCTTCATTGCTTGCTTTCTGGACTTGTCAACATTTCTTCTTGCTTTTTAGTTACCAATCTTATGCTTCTTATGTGAGCATATTCTTTTTTTGACCTTCATTGCATTGTGATACATGCCTTCGAGCATGTTTTTGGTGAAAGAGATTCTTTCATGCTTGATCATGCTATAGAACTATCCCATGACTCAATAATATACAAATGATAACATGACTAAACTTTGATGCATACCTTCCTCATCTTGATTCTCCTTTGATCATCCTTTGTTGTGGCCCTTCTTGCTTTATCTTAGCTTGCTTGCATATCATCCTTTTCTTGAATCCTATGAATGGGATTCCCAATGAGACATCTGCTTTGGTCCATGAACCTTCTTTTGAAGATTCAATCATAGCATCTTAAAAATCCTTGCCTTGCAAATGTTTCCTTTCTTTTGATGAGGGAGGTCTTCTAAGATTCTTAATCATGATCAATTTTTCTTTCATCATATATGAGGTCCTATACTAGGTATGCTTCTTCTACATGAATATCATGAGCTATATCTGCCATGCTCCTATATTCTAGAAGATATTTCTACTTATGCATTTTTGTTCTTATCATAAATGCTACATCTTCACGAGTATCTAGAATTCTATGTACATCACGCTTCTAGATTCTAGAGGATGTTTCTAGCCATGCAATATTAATCTTATTTTTGCATGCTCCTATATTACTCAAAAAATTTGAAAGGAGTCTAGAAGGAAAGAGTTTGACCTAGTCAAAGTAGAGATCCGAAGGATCTTCCTTCTTTTGCTTCTTTCTTTCTTCTTTCACCTCTTAAGTCAAGTGAGCTTCTTCCCTCTTTCTTTTGTTGTTGTTGTCCTTTTTAAGCTTAAGACAATTCCTTTTGTAATGTCCATATTCTTGGCATCCAAAGCATTGGATCTTGGACATGTCTTTGTTGTTTGTTCTTCGTCGACCAAACTTGCCAAATTTACCCTTTCTTCTGGCCATGGTAGCAAATGCTTGCTCCTTTGATCCCACATCTTCTTTTGCCTTAAGTCTGGTTTCCTCTGTTCTGCATTGAGACCACATTTCACTGAGAGTGGTTGCTTCCTTCTTGGCATATATGCTAGATGTGAAGTTTCCCTACTCCTCAGGTAGAGCATTGAGTACTACAATTGTCATCTCTCTGTTAGACATGACTTCCCTAAGCTCTTGAAGTTGATCTCTCATTTCAGATATTTTCATGAATTAGGGAGCTATTCCTTCCTTTGTTATCTTCATCTTGTATAATTTATTTCTCAGAGATATTACTTCTCTGGTTGTGGATACCAAGAATAGCTCTACTAACGCTTATCATAAATTTCTTTTGATGTCTCAAACTTGGAGACATAAGGAATGAGAGTCTTTGATTGATTCTATCAGAATCCTTTGAGCTCTTGTCTCATCCTTATTGTACTTGGCTAAGGCTTGAGTCTGTTCCTTAGCAGGGTTAGTGATATTCCCTTTTACATGTTCTAGGAGTTCATTTTCCTTGAGTAGTAGATCAGTCCCCTTCTTCCATGCAAGAAAGTTATTGGTACTTACCAATTTATTGCTTTCCTTGCAAAAAGACATTGATGTGTATTAAGAAGGGGACATGTACTTGATAGATTTTGAGATGTAATGGATTTGCTTCCTCCTTGAAGGCTTAATGGCTTGTCTTCCCTGGATCTTGATGTTCCTCAAGTTGCCTTTTTCACGTGGACTTGCTTGATGATTTGTAGCTTGATGTAGGTCCTGCTTCAATCTGCTCTTCTTTGTATGTGCCTTTATGTAAGGCTCTTCTTTTAGCTTTGTAGACCTCCTTGATGAATGATGGATTGTTTACCCTTCTTGTCTTTGACGTGATTGAGACTTCTAAGCTTGATGCTTCAACTTTGTAGATGCTTCTTCTTGATGAGTGTTCTTGAGTTGCCCTCTCCTTGATGTGTCACCTTAGCTCTGATACCATGTTGAAGTATTTAGGGCAAAGTAGTGTCGTATGATTCTTCTTTACTTGATAACAATTTGTGGAGTCTTTTTTCTTTTCTTGTTAGCTTATTCTTCTTCTTCTTTTTATTAGTTCATAGTTGTGTACTTCATCAAACTGCTATCAAAACATAAAAACAAGAACACAAGATGTTGGCTCTCTGCTAGGGCCAAAACCTTTCTACTCTTGAGAGGAAAACCCTTTAGTGAATTTCTCTTATTGAAGCTTTTGTTGATCAATGCCAAACCCTAGACCCCTGACAAAGAGATCCTCCAAGCACAAGTCAAGTTTTCACTCCTTTCTGCACCATATACCCCAACACTTCTTTGGCACTTTGTTTCCCGGCACTTTGTCCTCCTACTTCCAACACTTCGTTCTTCTTTCAACTTATTAGTAACCTTGTTGCACTTGCTCTAGAGAAGATATTTTTGATGAGACCATTCTTCTTATGATGGTTCCTTTCTTCTCTTCACCAATAAACTAACTTGGATGACTGTAAGGTAGGGCTGTTATGACAACAGAGGCAACCTCCTTTTCCCTCGCATGTTGGATGTGCTCTAGCCATGAAAATTGGTGGAGAGGCTAAAGCACATGAGATCTCCAAGACCTAGAAATGGTTTGGGCAGATTCTAATCGGTTTGGGAGATATTAAAATAATTAATATTTTTAATGGAGTTCCTAAGTCTAAACTTACGAAAAATAAAATATTAATGGGTATTAATATAAAATTGGATTAGAATGTTCTAAAAGTCATGGATCAAGCCAAATCTAATCTTAGCAGTTGATTAGAGATTTAATCTCAACCATTGATCGACCAACGAGAAAAGTATAAGAGCAGGCTTGAGGGTCAGTTGGAGAACACACCAAATTGATCAGTCAATTCGATTTTTCTGGAGCGAGGTTTGCTAAGAAAATCAAACAATTGATTTGAGTTGTCGCTGAGGGGCAGTGAATACATAACAGAGAGGCAAAGTTGGTACCAGAGAGGCAGCGCAAAGCCTAGTGAGGTTGACACAGAGGCAGCTGGAGGCTACGTAGAGGTAGCTAGGAGTTGCGCAGAGCTAGAGAGGCCAGAGTGTGAGACGCAGAGGGTCTAGGGGCTGACGCAGAGGCTCCAAAAGCTAATGCAGAGGCTAGTAGAGCTGATGCAGGGCCTAGAGGCAGAGCTGGGAGGATTTCGTGGGACAGACTGGGAGCTGGTGAACTGGATAGGGTGACACAATCGCTATCAGAGTGACGCAGAGCAGCCAGAAGCTGCAATTGTTGCTGTGGGATCGTTCATCCGGTGATTTATCAGCCGGAGTATCTGTCTCCGAGTGAGAGTTACTACTGCCGAGGGCATTCTTTGTTGGGTGAGCCATTTCTGGCAATCTGGTTGTATTCTGAAAATTGCATAATAATAAAATCCTCTGAATAGATGCACTGGTTTTCCCGCATTGGGTTTTTCCGGGGACATTAGTCCAAAAACAACGGTGTCACTTATGTGCTTGTTTACTTTCAGTTGCTGATCTGTATGTGTTGATACTGTGCTTGTATTTATTTTCAGTATTTACCTGGTAAATAACTTGTTAAGTAATTGAACAAGTAGGAATAAATAAATTAGATAACACAGGAAGAATTTCTAACGGGTTAAACTTAGAAATTCCAACATGGTATCAGAGCATGGTTGTAGATCACAGGATAACTAAAGGCATCAACCGAGTAGAGCAGCAGTAGAAACAACTGTCCCGAGTGACAGAAGTTGTTCCTAACAGAAAGCAACAAGGAAGGGGTGATGCAGAGAGCCTACGTCATCAGTTCGAGTTAGGAGGAGGATCAGCGCTAAGGCAGAGAGGAGAAGATCTGACCTACGCAGTGCCCGATCATCTTTCTCAGTCGGGAAGGATCGATGCGGTGGCCAGGAGGTGCAAATTTTGTCGGTGCTAGGATTGCGCAGAGCCTAGAGGCTCTAACTTTTAGATTGTTGGGGCATAGGAGGCTGTGGGTAAATTGGGAGCGATGCTGGTGGGTAATGTGGTCAGAACAGTACCTAACAGGGCAAGACCAAAGAGGAGGGAGTTGCTGCCGAGGATTTCTAGCCAAGAAATCCAGATCAATGGTGCAACTGCACAAATGATCGGAGTGGGGCATCTCGACATTGGCAGAGGGATTTTTAGAAGGGAAATCGAGGCTTAGAGGGAGTCAAACCGAGAACTTCCAGACGAGAAGTTGAGAGACTCAGCAGGAGTCGATAAGAGGACTTCTAGGAGGGAATTTGAGAGACTCGAAAGAGTTGAGAGAGGAGTAACGAAATGGCAGTGAATGGGCTAAGAGATTAGGATAGACTGGACGGAGCTTCGAACTTCGTAGTCTCGAAGGCCAAGATCTTGTCCATTCTAGACAGGTATCTCATCAAATACTTCGCCTTGAAAACAATAGCGATCCCAGGTGACTTGGCTGAAAATGAGAAGTACGAGGAGGCAATGGCCAGGGCTAAGTGCATCATTCTTGACGGGGTTAAGGATCATGTGGTACCACATATTGCCGAGAAGGGTACGACAAATGAGATGTGGGATGCTCTGAAGAAGTTGTATCAGCATACTTCCGTGTAGAGGAAGATGCTTCTAGAAAATCAGCTGCGGTCATACCACATGCAGAGGGAAGAGCAGATAGATATCTTCCTTGAGTGATTGACAGAGATCCATGACCAACTGACTTCCATAGGGGCCACGCCGGATGAGGAGATGTTGGTGAGGCTCGCACTGAACGCAGTCTCAGAGGACAGGGAGGTATTTGTCTAGAGATTACTTGGCAGGTCGAACCTTCCAGATTGGGAGGAACTGTGGGCGACTCTTCGTCAAGAAGAGATTAGATGGCTAACCAAGGCATGGAATAACGGTAAGGGGATCAGAATCAAGAAAGAGGAAGAGAAAGATGCTTCTCTAGCATCTGTGGGAAAGTAGGAGAAACGGAAGATGAAGGACCTCTCCAAGGTGAAGTGCTTCCACTGTGGGGAACTGAGTCACTATCTGAACTAATGTCCAAGGAAGAAGAGCAAGGGAGAGGCTTCTGAGACCAAGGCAACGCCAGCGAGGGTGGAGAAAGAAGTGGAGACAGATGACGACTGTGCCATGAGTGCTCATGTGCCACTTGAGAAGAAGTGGGGAGACATCGAGCTGTAGTCAGACAGACTACACACATTGAGGGACAGAATCCTTGAGGTACCCAACCTCTTGGATTATACCTTGCTATGGGAGCCCCAAAGAGGAGTAACAGGACTGACAGTTTTTGGTAGAGACGGATGCAGATGGAGCGACAGAAAGTGCTACAGTGCAGGAGTCTCGGGACGGTGCGAGGCTAGCAGGCTGCAACAATGTGGGAGGCACGAGAATGTTGCAATAGTGCAAGATGGCACAAAGAGGTGTGCAACGATGCGAGATGCAGGGAGTTGTTGCAGCGGCGAAGAGGTCAGTAGAGGGAGCACTTGTTAGCGGCAAAGGGAGCTTCAGCATCGGGAGTGTCTCTAGCTTGACAGGGATGTCAGAGTTTGGTGGATCTGTTACTTACTTCTTGGTCACTGAGTTGCAGTGCAACAGTTAGCAGTGGCAGCGCTATGGGCAGCACGATGCAACATGATGAGAGGGGGATGCAGTGCAGATGCAGTGGTGGGAGTATGGACCAACAACAACACAGATGTAGAGGGAGCTGCTGTACGGATGCAGCTGTCGCAGTGGTAGGGCCATGGGCAACAATACAAGATGCAACAGTGCAGAGGATGTTGGGCAGGGAGGCCTAGCATCAGCACAGAGACCGGTGCTGGATAATCAGGGTGATACTCATTGTGGAGTGTTACTGGAGCACAGTCGTCGCTAAGAGAGAGTGTTGATTTGGTGTATCATTGGATGTGCTCTAGCCATGAAAATTGGAGGAGAGGCTAAACACATGAGATCTCCAATATCCAAAAATGGTTTGGGAAGATTCTAACCAGTTTGGGAGGTATTAAAATAATTAATATTTTTAATGGAGTAACTCTAAACTTAGGAAAAATAAAATATTAATGGATATTAATATAAAACTGGGTTAGAATGTTCCAAAAGTCATGGATCAAGCCAAATCTAATCTTAGCCGTTGATTAGAGATTTGATCTCGGCCGTTGATGGACCAACGAGAAAAGTATAAGGGGAGGCTTGGGGGTCAGTGGGAGAACACCAAATTTATCAGTTAGCTCGATTTTTCTAGGGCGAGGTTTGCTGAGAAAATCGAACAAGTGATCTGAGTTGCAGTTGAGGGGCAGTGAATACATAGCAGAGAGGTAGAGTTGGTACCAGAGAGGCAGCGTAGAGCTCAGTGAGGTTGACGCAGAGGTAGCTGGAGGCTACCTAGAGGCAGCTAGGAGCTGCGCAGAGCCATAGAGGCCAACTTGTGAGAAGCAAAGGGTGCAGGGGCTGTAGAAGCTGACGCAGAGGCTGGCAGAGCTGACGTAGGCCTAGAGGCAGCGCTAGGAGGATTTCGCGGGATAGACTGGGAGCTGGTGAGCCGAATAGGGTGACGCGGTCCCTATCAGAGTGACGCAGAGCAGCCAAAAGCTGCAATTGTTGCTATGAGATCGTTTATCCGGTGATTTATCAGCTGGAATATCTGTCTTCGAGTAAGAGGTACTACTACCGAGGGCATTCTTTGTTGGGGGAGCCATTTCTGGCACCTTGGTTGTATTCTAAAAATTGTATAATAATAAAACCCTCTGAATAGCTGCACTGGTTTTCCCGCATTGGGTTTTTTCGGGGACATTAGTCCAAAAACAACGTTGTCACTTGTGTGCTTGTTTACTTTTAGTTGCTGATCTGTATGTGTTGATATTGTGCTTGTATTTATTTTTAGTATTTTCATGGTAAATAACTTGTTAAGTAATTGAAAAAGTAGGAAGAAATAAATCAGATAGCACAGTAAGAATTTCTAACAGGTTAAACTTAGAAATTCCAACACCTTAGAACAACCCTCTTACTTCCGTTTTTCCTCCTTGATTCTTTGCTTGAGAGAGTGGTCTTGTAAGCTTGGATTGAGCCCTAAGCAATGAGATATGGTGAGCTGTTAGTGACTGCTGTCATAATCGCAGATAACCTTCCTTAACTTTGCACGTGTTGCTGTAGCTGTCCCAGAAATGATCTCCCTAACTTAGGTTCTATATACTTCTTCCTCATTGCCCTTGAAGATTCCTATAGACTTCCTTATCTTTGCTTTTGTCTTCGCTAATTTTAGAGCTTGAGTAACTACGCTATAGAGGAGTGGACAACCTCTATATATAGAGGTTTGACCCTCCATTTAGGCCGACTTGTCAACTGTATTTAGGCGGACTTGTGAATTGATTGTAGGCCGACTTGAGGATTGCTTTTATGGTTCAGATTTCTTCTTTTAGGGATGTCATTGCTTGGATGATGCTCGTGGCTTTGCTTGGAGGTATTCTCTTGACCATAATATATATACATACAAGGTATAACATGCCCTTAAGCTCTTCAACTTATTCTTTTGACTATTTGACTCACCTATAGCACTTTAAATAGTGCTAGACCTAATTCAATGAGCAAGAAACTCATGGACATATATTATAAAAATAATATATCTTGAATAAATACAAATATCAATAGTACATTTATGAAGACCGAACGTACTTACATTTCCTTCAACAGAAATGGAATATTTTAATATAATAAAAGAATCATATAATATGAAATCAGGGTCATATGGATCCTACCAAATAATTTATATCATAAGAAAATTGGAAAGGATATAGAAAATTCAAAAAGTTCTTAAATATGATTTTTTTTTTAATGGATGACACAAAGAAACCCTGAAAAGGATATAGAAAAAGTTCGTAGATATATTTTTTTAATTTTTTGTATTGATCTCACATAGTAAAATTGAAAGAAATTATTATGGGTTATAAAATAAAAATATGAAACTTATACATGCTAACTTTATATGCAATTAAAGAACTTACCCTAAGTGTTCCATGTTTAGGCTTAGGTTGTCTGATGTTCTTTTCTATTTAGTATTTCGAAATGCTAGACAAAGCATATTGTCCCTCTACATAATAGTAACCTAATCAGGTTAGATAGTTGAGAAAGTGCATGCTGAAAATTTTTAAGGAGTACGGACAGAAGATAATGATGGAAAGAAGATGATAACAGTGAGTTATATTTCCTATTACAGGATGTAGTAAATCAAAATGTTATGAATGAACTATTGAAACCATGTTGCCTTTCTTTATAATTTATTAAATTATCTATCTTTGTGATTTACTTTTGACTCGACACAGGAGCAATCTTTGGTAGCGTGGAATCATATATCCATCTCCTGTGAACCTACAAAAAATTAAAATCGAAGTCTAAAACTATTTCCAGTACTTTGGTAAACCACCATGAGACATCCTATTTTTTTTTGGTATCTGCAAGTCACTCTCCTCAGATAGCAGCCTGTCGCAAGGACTCTCTGTACTATTACTGTGCATAAGTAACACAAACCTTCTACCTAACGAAAATACAATAAATTCAATTTTTTACTGAATAGTTATCCAAATCACTACATCAATCACATAGCCCACATTGTTCAACCTGTAAAACTGTAAAACATGACGATAGGGAGCTTCTTGAATAAGCTGAGTTAGGACAAGGAATTAAGGAGGGACAGACGATCTTCCAATGTTAGAAAGGAATTAAGGAGGGACATGCATCTTTCCTTCAACTTGAGAGTATGCCAAGAGCAACATTGCTAATGAGGATGGAGATGCTAACCTAATCCAAATTCAGATGGTAGTTCTTCAAAGCAGGAAATGCCAGTTTTGACGGTGGCATCTTGTTTGCATCTTCATCCGTCTTGGCTTGTCCTGCGTAAACCAAGTTGGATGAGTGAAGCTAATGATAGTGCGGCTTCAGAAATTTTTTCCTCAATTTCTTATACAGTAAAGCAAGAGAAGGACAATATGCTTATGAAAAGAAGAAAAAAAAATAAAATAAAAGATAGGAAACTTTGTATGTATTCTGAAGAAGATGGGAGATGGATGGGAAAGCACAGTAGGCGAAAAATAACCAGAAGAAGTTGAGAAGTTAACTTTCTATAATTTAACGAAATAATTCAACTAAACTGTGTTCCATACCATATGATGCGAGAAAGTAATTAACAAAGCTAGCGTTGTCATGAATACTTGAACAACACTTGAACCCAGCTGCTTACTCCGAGTCCTCACTAATAGTGTCGCCAAAACACAAGTGCTTACTCCTCACCAGTGAACACAATGTCTTAATCCCAGGATGACGAACCGAAACAGGAAGAGCTGATGAATTCAGAGCTTATGAGGGACAAAATTATATAGAAAATCTGAGTCAGGTTTGCCACCAAATCCGAGTCAAGTTTGCTGCCAAGAAATTGCATCCATTTTTCCTGGGATTTTCAGGTACACGTGGATTAGGAGCGCGTGGGAGGTCCGATCCATCGAGGAGCGTATAGATGCTCCTTGATGGATCAGAGCTCCCACAGGCTCCCGATCCAAGCTCCCACTTGAAACCCGCTTCGGAAACTACGATTTTTGCAGATGGAAGCTCTTGGAAAGCTCCAACGCTCCTGCCAAAGTTTCCGCCTGTTTTGGAGCGTTTTGTACTAACTCTTGAGCTCCTAGGAGCACCTCTGCTTGGGGTACTTGCTCTCCAACGACCAGGAGTGGCACCTTTGCAAAATTGATTTAAACCTGGTCTCCCTCATTGTAAAGACATTATCTCATTTATATTTTATATACAATATATTTTATTGAGAAAATAATGATGATTTGTGGTAGCATCGGATGTGCTTTAGCCATGAAAATTGGTGGAGAGGCTAAGGCACATAAGATCCCCAAGACCCAGAAATGGTTTGGGGAAATTCCACCCAGTTGGAGAGATATTAAAATAATCAATATTTTTAATGGGGTTCCTAAGTCTAAACTTAGGAAAATTAAAATATTAATTGGTATCAATATAAAATAGGGTGAGAATGTTCTAAATGACATGGATCAAACCAAATCTAATTTTAGCCGTTGATTAGAGGCTTAATCTCAGCCGTTGAAGACTCAACAGGAAAAGTATAAGAGGAGGCTTGAGGGTCAGTTGGAGACACACCAAATTGATTAGTCAGTTCGATTTTCTGGAGTGGGGTTTGTTGAGAGAATTGAGCTAGTGATCTGTTGCAGGGAGGGGCAGTTCGGCACGAGGCCGAGAATACATAGTAGAGAGGTAGAGATAGTGCCAGAGAGAGCGCAGAGCCTGGAGAGGCTGACGTAGAGGCAGCTGGGTGCTACGCAGAGGCGGAAGAGGCTAGCGTGGGTGACGCAGAGGGTTTGAGAGATGACGCAGAGGCTTTAGTAGCTGCACAGAGGCTAGCAGAGTTGACACAGGGCCAAGAGGCAGCGCCAAAAGAATTTTCGTAGGGTAGACTAAGTGCTGGTGATCCAGGAAGGGTGACGCAATCCCAACAGAGTGACGCAGAGAAATGGACGCTGCAATTGTTGCTGTGGGATCGTCCATTCGGTTATTGATCAACCGAAATATCTATCTCTGAGGAGAGGTACTACTGCCGAGGGCATTCTCTATTGGGTGAGCCATTTCTGGCACACTAGTTGTATTTAGAAACTGCATAAGAATAAAAATCTCATATCTGCTGCACTGGTTTTCCTGCATTGGGTTTTTGCGGGGACGATTGTCCAAAAATAATGGTGTGCCTTGTTTGTTTGTCTCATTGATTTCAGTTGCTGATTTGTATATGAGTTAAGGCTGCATTTGTGTTTATTTCAATATTTATGTTTATAAATAACTTGTTAATGGAATAAACAAGTAGGAGAAATAAACTAGATAATGCAGTAGGGATTTCTAACGTGTGAGACTTAGAAATTTCAAAATGGTATCAAAGCATTGCAGATCACAAGGGAACTGAAGGCACTAGCAGTGATCTAGAGAATTTGTAGCAGTAACAATTGTTTCGAGAGAGAGCATTGTTCTAGAGCAGAAGCAACAGAGAAGAAGTGACACAGAGGGCTTGCGTCATCATTTCGAGCCAGGAGGAGGGTCAGCGCAGAGGCAGAGAGGGGCAGATCAGACCTACGTAGTGCCCGGTCATCTTTCTCAGCCAAGAAGGATTGATGTTGTGGCCAGGAGGAGAAGATTCTGCCATTGTTGGGATTGCACAGAGCTTGAAAGGCTCAGTTTCTTCAGTTGCCGGGGCTTGGGGAGCTGTGGGCAAATTGTGATTGAGAAGTTGGTGGGGTGTTGTTTTTGTCAGTGCAAAACAGTAACTAAGGGGATAGATCCAAGGTAGAGGGAGTCGCTACCTTGACGGATTTCTAGCCAAGAAATTGAGATCTGAGTTGCAGTTGCAAGGAGGATTAGAGAGGAGCGGTTCGACATTTGGCGGGAGGATTTCCAGTAGGGAAATCAGGACTTAAAGGGAGATTTCTAGTAGGGAAGTCGAAACTCAAAGGGATTCCAGAAGAAGAGCGGATATGGCAGTGAATGGACTGAGGGATCAGGGCAGGTTGGACGGGGCCTCCAACTTTGTCATCTGGAAGGCCAGGATCTTGACAGTGTTTGATAAACATCACGTCAAGGGCTTCACCTTGAGAATCGTGGCTATCCCAGTTGATCCAACTGATAATGAGAAGTATGAGGATGCAATGGCGAAGGAAAAGAGCATAATTCTTGACGGGGTCAAGGATCATGTCATACTACATATTGCTGAAAAGAACACAATAAAGGAGATGTGGGATACTTTGACGACATTGTATCAGGGCACTTTCGTGCAGCGGAAGATGCTATTGGAGAATCAACTGTGGTCGTATTAGATGCAGAAGGGGGAGCAAATAGATCTGTTCCTCCTAGGAGATTTGTGACCAATGTACTTCCATAGGGGCCACGCCGGATCAGGAGTTCATGGTGAGGATCGCCCTGAATGCAGTCTCCGAGGAGTGGGAGACATTTGTTCAAGGCATTTTGGGCAGAGCTAATTTTCCAGGATGGGAAGGGATGTGGACAGCTCTTCGCCAGGAAGAGATTAGACAATTGACCAAGGCGGGGAGTAGTGGGAAGGGGAGTCGAATCAAGAAAGAGGAGGATGACGATGCGGCTGTGGCATTCACGGGACAACAAGGGAAGAGGAAGAAGAAGGACATCTCCAAGGTGAAGTTGTTCCATTGTGGTGAGCTGGGTCATTATGCATCCCAGTGTCCCAGGAAGAACAAGGGAGAGGATTCCGACTCCAAGGCAGCTTCGACTAAGGCGGAGAAAGAAGTCGAGACTGATGACGACTGTGCCATGAGTGCTCATGCACCTCTAGAGAAGAGGTGGGGAGACATAGAGCTATAGTCGAGAGGACTACAAAAGGAGGGGCAGGATCCTTGAGGTACCTAAACTCTTGGATCATATTCGGCTACAGGAGCCCTTAATGACAGTAGCAAGATGACAAAGGTCGGGTGGAGCAAGATGCAATGGAGCGACAAGGCAATGCTAGAGTGTAGAGGTCTGTAGCAGTGCAGTGGGGGTTGCAGCAGTGCGAGAGGCATAAAGGTGTTTGCAGCAACGTAGAGGCAGCAGAGGGAGCACAGGATAGCTATAGAGGTAGCTTCAACATCAAGAGGCTTCCAAACTGACAAGGATGTCAGAATTTGGTTAGATCAGTTACTTATTTCTCAGTGACTAAGTTGCAATGCAACAGTTAGCAGTGGCAATGGTATGGGCAGCATGGGCAACATGTTGAGAGGGAGCTGCAGTGTGGATGTGGCAGTGACAATGGCAGTGTCATGGGCAATATTATAGGGAGCAGCAATGCAGTGGATGCTGGGCAGCAGGCCAAGCATCAGCATAGGTACTGGTGTGGAAGGATCATTGTGATGTTCAGTGGTGGAGCATTACTAGAGCACATTCCTCGCTAAGAGGGAGTGATGATTTGTGGTAGCATCGGATGTGCTCTAGCCATGAAAATTGGTGGAGAGATTAAGGCACATAAGATGTCCAAGACCCATAAATGGTTTGGGGAAATTCCACCCGGTTGGAGAGATATTAAAATAATAATTATTTTTAGTGGGGTTCCTAAGTCTAAAGTTAGGAAAATTAAAATATTTATGGGTATTAATATAAAATTGAGTGAGAATGTTCTAAGTGACATGGATCAAGCCAAATCTAATCTTAGCCGTTGATTAGAGGCTTAATCTCGACCGTTGAAGACTCAAAATGAAAAGTATAAGAGGATGCTTGAGGGTTAGTTGGAGACACACCAAATTGATCAGTCAGTTCGATTTTTTGGAGCGGGGTTTGTTGAGAGAATCGAGCAGGTGATCTGTTGCAGCGAGGGGCAGTTCAGCACGAGGCTGAGAATACATAGCAGAGAGTCAGAGATAGTGCTAGAGAGAGATAGTGCAGAGCTTGGAGAGGTTGACGCAGAGGCAGCTGGGTGCTACGCAGAGGTAGCTGAGAGCTACGCAGAAGCAGCTGAGAGCTACGCAGAGGCTAAAGAGGCCAACGTGGGTGACATAGAGGGTCTTAGAGCTGATGCAGAGGCTTCAGTAGCTGCGCAGAGGCTAGCAGAGTTGACGCAGGGCTAAGAGGCAACACTAGAAGAATTTTCGTGGGGCAGACTGAGTGTTGGTGATCTGAGAAGGGTGACGCAGTCCCTGCAGAGTGACTTAGAGCAGTGGAAGCTGCAATTGTTGCTGTGGGATCGTCCATTCGGTGATTGATCAGCCAAAATATTTGTTTCCGAGTAGCGGTACTACTGCCGAGGGCGTTCTCTGTTGGGTGAGTCATTTCTGGCACCCTAGTTGTATTCAAAAACTGCATAATAATAAAACTCTCATATCTGCTACACTGGTTTTCCTGCATTGGGTTTTCTCCCGGGACGATTGTCCAAAAATAACGGTGTCCCTTGTGTGTTTGTCTCAATTATTTTAGTTTGGTGATCTGTATATGAGTTAAGGCTGCATTTGTGTTTATTTCAGTGTTTATGTTTACAAATAACTTGTTAATGAAATAAACAAGTAGGAGAAATAAACCGGATAATGCAGTAGGGATTTCTAACGTGTTAGACTTAGAAATTTCAGCAAATAAATCTTTTATTTTCAACATCTTCCCAGTTATGCAGGTAAGAATTTACAAGTGATAACACACTTTTAATGCTTGCCTTGGAATTATGGAGTTTAAAAAAGTTTTCTATTTTACTGCTTTCAGAGTCATTTTGAAGGTATATATAAGTCAGATTAATTTTGTATATGTGGGAGCTTAATGAACAGAGCTAGCCAATGTGACCTTTAGTACATGCTTTAGTTTTAAGGTGTATCATTGTTGTTCTTTGCATAAAACATATTTTCAGATTTACAGGTGCCCTTGTCATTTTTCTAAAGAAGCTTAGCTGCTGTACGACATTTAGTCCATTTATATATATTTAAATGAATCAAGGTCTTTTGTAAAGTTCTATTTGCAGTTCAAGTTATGGCTTCTCAATATTTTTGAGGTATCTAATCTGTGATATAAAAACTTTTTGGTTTATCTTTCTGATAAGTCTCTAAAACTAATGTATTCTCTAAGTAGTTTGGTATGGTGCATTGCAGATTCACGTCTGATGTAAAGATAAAAAGTATTTCTGTTATTGGTGGTACTGGAGGAACGAGTCCTTCAAGAATGCGAGCGTAAGTTTCAGTTATTGTTGCAGAAAGTCATTACTACTGCCTTTTCCTTTTTTTGAGAAGGAAAATATATGAATTGACCCAGAATGAAAATAATCAAAACGATGAACTTGCAAAAGGATATGTTTATGCAAAATGGACTGAGTTTGTCAATCTGCATATAAATAAAGGCGGAAATATATAATTGAGCCTTTTTTTGAGACAATATATTTCTCATTATTATTCTATTACACAAAATATAGGTAAGAAAGAAAATGCTATTTTAGTGAACCTAGAATGATTACAAGCAAAGCATTGCAAAGAAAGAGACCATGGCTGTTGGAGCACTTACAGATTGAGCACTGCCAAGGCCGTTCATTATCATGACTTTTAGCAACAAACCCACTCAGAAACATCAGGTCAGTCATTCGGTGGTCTCATCTTTGGCATCTGAGGTTCACATCAACAAGGAAAACTGAAATTGAAATTTTATTCTTGTCGAAAGACCAAAATAGGTCAAAGGGACAAGAAAAAGTTTGATATTTGTTAACATCCAAATACCAAGATAGGTCAAAGGGACAAAAACAAGTTCATAAACATATAAACATTTGTGGAAATTAGATACTCTAGAAGAGGGTGAGGGTATAGGTGGCTGATTAATGGTTCTGCAATGCTCATGATTTACCAGTTTATTTTGATGAATGAAATAAAAATTTAAGGGAATTGGTTTGGTGTAATAGCTTTTAATACAAAATGTATAGAATAACCAATGATTCTTATATTGTAGCTTTTTTAGTGGTGTTAAACTTTACCTCTATTGTAGGGAAAGCACTTTCAGAGACTAGGTTTGTTTGGAGAGGAGCAACCTTAAGTTTTCTAACATTTATTAAATAAACAAAGGGGTGGATATGTGCTTATATCAATTGTGGTGTAAGATGTGCACTAATGTTAATTCCATAGGGTAGGTGATATTGTAAAATCGAAGGTGAAGATAATATATATATATAGGTTGCACCAAACGGGGAAACGGGTACGAGTTTCCGAAACGGGAAGCAATACGAAACGCGACCTCCCCAAATTTTGGAAACGGGGAAACGCGAATATATATATATATATATTAGGACATTTAAGAAATATGTGCAATCATAAAGCATATATGATACATTCTAATTTATTACATTATGATAAAATTGTCAATTGTCAATGCATAAACTATAAGTCTCTAAATTTACATCACATTTACTCATGAATGATCACATAATGAAAATAGAAATATCCAAAATCAGCCACGAAAAATTTCTAATTTCTTGTCTCGTGCTTGATTGGGAGTCTCCTCCTACATAGTCGAACGACCTTAGTGCTCTTGATTAAATACAAGTTTCATACCCTAGTACCCTACGTGCTCTTCATTATTGGGAGTCTCCCCTGCATAGAGGGCTTGGTTCTCTTGATTAAATACAAGTTCCATACCCTAGTACATGATAAAATCCAATGAAAACATTCCAATCTCCCTAATCCTGAAATCCTGAAAAACAGATAAGTCTGTTGGATTTTGAGTGAGATCTAAAATTCTACTTTCTCCTTATGAAATCCAATGAGGGCGAAACCACTCTCTAACATCCTGAGTCATTTCATGGTAATGTTAAAAATTTAAGTAAAAGGATGAAAATAAAAAATAAAGGAGAATATCACTTTTACTTTAAGAATTTAACATTACCATGAACTGCATATCAACACTAGGGCAAAAGTTCACTAAAAGTTCACTTTTATAACTTTAGACAGGGATCTAGAAGCAACTAGAAGTCACTAGGATAACCTAAAAATAAATTAGAAAACAAATTAAATTTAAAAAAAACACACACACACACAAGTAAAAAGCTGAAACGTGAGTCGTACGGCCCTGAAACGCGTTTCAGGCCGTACTGGCCACGTTTCAGTTTCGTGAAACGTGGCAGTACGGCCTGAAATGCGTTTTAGGGCTGTACCAAATGTGTTTCAGCGTTTCGTACCCGTTTCCGTACGGAAACGGCCCCTTGCCCTACGTTTCCTGCAACATAGTGACGAAGTATTCGACACCACTAAGAGCTTTTGTGGACATCGGTCCACAAATTTTTGAGTGTATCAATCCTAGCACACTCTTAGCTCTATTGTTACTTTTGGAAAACACTACTTTGGCATACTTGCCCAGAGCGCACCCTTTGCATACATGATCTCGTTTGGTACTTAGTTCTGGAACTCTTGATATTGTGTTCCTGAGAATTCTCAGAGCTCCATGGTGTAAGTGTCCCATCCTCTTGTGCCATAGTTCAATCAAGTCTTTGTCTCCATTGCTGCCTATCAGTGCCATTGGTGATTTTAGCGGTAATTTGTACAACCTGTTATTTCTGATTCCAGTCCGGGCCTTCCTTTTCCAACTCGGGTGTTTGACATATACTTTTTCCTTAATGAAGAAAATGTCATAGCCCTTGTTTTGAAGTTGAGATACAAAGAGTAAGTTCATCCCCAATCCTGGTACATGCAACACATTGGTTGCTCGAAGTTGCTCTTTTGCTTCAGTTTGAAAGACTACAATACCTCTTCCTACTAGGGTACACTTTGCCTTATTTCCCATGGTGATCTGAAAATTCATTCTTTCTTCCTGATAATTTGAAAAACATTCTCGAATTCCTGTCATATGCCAGGAAGCTCCACTATGTATGTACCAAACCTCCGAGGAGGCAGAGCTTGCTAGGTAAGCGACTTCTTCTTCCAATCTAGAAGCCAACATAGAAAAATCGTGATTCATGTCCCTTGTGCATTCTTCTGGAAATTTGCACAAGTCCCTTTGAGTTGATGCCTCTGCATCATGCTCTTGACCCATAGTCGATTTTTCTCTCCTATTGCCGGGCTTTGCTCTCATACCATGTGAAAATTTCTAAACTGAAATTCTACTATAGCAACTAATTTATTTTACCTACTTATTCTTCACAATAAGTTATTTAAGAAATCCCTTTAGCAAATATTAAAATAAATTCTAATGTAGTTATCACATAATTACACAGAAAAATACATGCACAAGAACCAATCACATCAACATAGTTGTTTTTGGACAATTGTCCCCGGAAAAACCCAATGCGGGAAAACTGATGCAACTGATGAGGGTTTTATTAATCTTTAGCAACAATCGTTTTTACAAGGAATGATTTTACAGAGAAACTGAAAGAAAACACTTGAGACTTTCCCTTGCAATTTTCTGACACTTTGGAGACCCTTCTCCCACTCTCGCGTCATCTCTGTGTCACTTTGCGTGGCTCAGCTTGGCTCTGAGTGGCTCTGCGTCAGCCTGCATGAGGGCTACATCTCTCCTCTGGACCGCGTCTCTCTGTGTGCTGTCTCTCACTTTCCCTGCGTCATCTCCTCCTTAGACACAACCTGCTGCTGATGCCCTCCTCTTCCTCCATCCTGCAACTCTCCCTGTGAAATCAATCTTCTTCTCTTTAGAATCGGTTTTCCTTGAGATACTGAGTATCTGCCGATGTGTGTCCAAATGATTCTCAAGTCTTCTCTTATAATTTTCCTATTGATGAATCAACGACCAAGATTAAGTCTCTAATCAACGGCTAAGATTAAAACTGACTTGATCCTCGTCTCTTAGAAGCTTCTCACCCTTATCTTTATTAATGCCCATTAATATTTTTATTTTCCTAAGTTTAGACTTAGGAACCCATTAAAAATATTAATTATTTTTATAACTTCTCATCTGGGTTGAATTTCTTCAAACGATTTTTGGGTCTTGGAGATCTCATGTGCCTTAGCCTCTCCACCAATTTTCATGGCTAGAGCACATGATACCAAAAATCAACATATGGTTGGGACTTAAAATCTATGACACAAACATACTCAAATGCCACAACAATACTATGGATAGTGGAATAAACACCATCAGTGAATCAACTAGTGCATATGGCAGATTTTAAAATTTTCAACCCAGTACTTGTTATATTACAATCTAGAATACAACAGTCTTAGGGCTTCCGTACCAGGGATCATGGCCCTTACATACAACCCTGATGCAAGGACACAACTAGGGCTTGGTGTCAGTCACTTTGACCACCAATCTACCCTGAACAAAGTACACTTGACCTACTTGCCGATGGTGGTCACACATAACGCTTTCAGTCCATGTACCTTGAACACATCTGGTGGGTCCTCTTTCCTTCCCATCTACTGATCACTGCAATTGAATCTTCAGATGCTCAACCTGCCACTATCAATGATCACAACTCCTTTTGTGTCACTAAACTTTGGCTCATCGATTTGTCCACTAGTAGCCCTCTTGCTCCATTAGGATGACTAATCATTGGGTCTTCTGGTACTGCACAACTGCAACTCTTGAACTAGGGCTCAAACTATTTTCCTCCTAGCAGTTCATGGCTCCTTTCATGAACACTGTACTTGAGGTCTTCAAGTTGTTTCATACTGGATATGAAAAACCACTGTTCACAACTTCATTTTTGAACAATGCTCAACCTACCAGATCTACCCACTTGTCAACCTTCTTGCCACTTTAGAACGCTGATCCTAGGGCCTCCAAAATTTCCCTCTAACAGTCCCTTTAACTCACTGTAAAGTCTGCTCTTTAGAGCTTCCAATACAACCCACATACAGTCAACACCCTGACTGATCTAGAGCTGCCAAATACAGTGCCCTTTCATTTGTAATTTGATCCATAAATTACATAGATCTAGGGCTCTTCCAATCTACTGTTCAAGCCTATGAGCAATCCTCCAAACCAATACTTTTCTCTCTTGCATAATCGACCCTATACTCTGTGCTTTTCACTGCTATTGCAGCTTGCAACACTAGACAACATTAGGGTGATTCTGTGCATAAGAAACAACCCTAACTAGGGCATCCAATGTTTGTCTAAAATCCTTGGACAACCCTCCAAAATTTTGCTCCTTTTCATGATAGTTCCAACCCTTAGTAGCACCCTACTTTTGTCTCATATTTTTGCTTAGATATGGCCTCCTTTGGATCTGCTATCCCACAAATACCTACGCATTCCATCTTAGGGTTTGCGGCCTTGTTTGCAGAGATAACTCATCATCTAAAGGACTTTGCCCTTCCTCTTCTACTTATATCTAGAGCAATATGATGTGCAATCTTGTACAATGATGTGTGGTTTGACGGTAAATCACATGGGCGAAGCCCGGGGAGACCGAAGTTCAAACCTCATTGAGTACAATGACCTGCTGTGGTGGCAACTAGAGGGGCGGATTCCCCTTTCCCGTGAGTCTGCTCTTGCTAAAATCATAGGAACTTAGTATACCCGACTTGCAGGTGGTTTGTTATGCTCTTGGTGTTATAGTGGCAGCTATGAGGTTTGATCCTAGGTCTCCCCTAGATTAGGCCTGGCAGTTACCGATTCACCATGTTGTTAAAAAAAATATGACGTGCAATCTTTCGGGCACGTCAACACAGACTGATCATGCCTGGACGCTAACCTAAACTAGCGCATTTTACTTATGTTGTTCAACACTTGAGCAATCCTCTATCTTTTAGCATTCGTCCCCTTAGAAGGTTCACGTTTTTGGGTATTTATTCTGAGGTTTGCAGCCTTCTTTTAGGGTTGCTTTTCTATGCATAGATTTGCCTTAATCTTGACCTAAACCCTCTCCGTAAAGCCCTTGTTTCTGCGCTTTATCCTTGAAGTGTTGCAACCATAATCCGTTTCCTAACCATAGGCACAAGACCATCATTCTTGACCTAACCAGTTTCTCGACCCTACTTTAAAAGCATATGTATCCTCACGACCTTATTCACAAAGATTTTAGCTCCCAAACTTGCCCAGAACCCTGCAAGAAAACTCGACCAACACTCCTTGCCAAACTCAACCTAGACAAATCTTGAGAAAGGTCATAACTTACCTTATCTCCAACTCAGACTAGGCTCCTCTTGGACTTCGACCACCTCTTGCCTTTCTCTTGGATGGATGCACTTATATGGATCTTGGCCTCCTTTGCAACCCTTATAGGCCTTCAAGCTTGACCTCCTCAAGGGATACATTTTGCTGGCCTCTTTCATCAAAATGATCTCTTCACTTGATTGACTAGCCTTTCCTTAGGCCTCTTTAAATAACTCTTCCTTAGGCCTCTTAGGAACCCTGTAGATCTTGGGGTTTTAGTTCTCTAGACCTTAGGAAATAATAATGATTCCTTTTTATATTTTAAACCCCTTCTTGGGTCTAAAACCCCTCTGCTTGAGTTCTTCGCCTACAAACCCTTTGAGGTGCAAACTCAGACAAACCCAACTCCCAGGGTTGTGGAGTACCTCCCAAGCTACACAATTCAACATAATGACATTCATTACATTCATCTACACTTCTTTGATGTGTTTAGCACACTTAGATTTTCCATTAATATTTATAATCAATGTCACATGGTTTAGGTTCGAGTTTGGGTTTGAAAATGATTATGTTTGGTTTGAGTTCGAATTTTTTTGAGGTTTGCCATTAGGTTTGTGTGTATATATATAATGAATTATAGGATAAAATAGTAAGAAATCAACATCAATAAACATCAAAATTGCTATTAGGGACATGGAAACTGTAAGGATAAATTACAAGCTTGAGTTGTGACATGAAGTTATGAGTTTTGATCTATGGACTTGGTCAATGGCTATGAGGTTTGATTAGGTTCGACGAACCTCAATTGTTTTTTTTGAGGTTCGCCAAAATTCGAACCTCAAAGTTAAAGTTCAACAAACCTTGTGACATAGTTTACAATGTTCTTTGATGTGTCTAGCACACTCAAATTTTCCATTATATTTCTAATACTCCCCTCAAAGTCACCTAGTTTTTGTTTGTGTTTACATTTGATAAAATAGAATCAAGGAAAAATAGCCTAGACTAATACATTCAATAAGGTTAACACCGCACCCCCCCACACACTCACGCACGCACAACATACAACCTAGATAAGTAATTATATATATATATATATATATATATTATTTATTTTTTTTTAATTTTTTTTTTCTTGAAGAAAGAAATCTGCCTCCCTCTAAGCTCGAGGGCTAGAGTGATGTTGTTGGTATCAAGCCAACTCATAGGTATACTCACTTAAGAGTTCACAAATCTCGACACCAGTACAACAATATAGGCATTATAGCTCATCATGTCACTAGTGGGGATTTGAGCTTGGGTGGGGAAGATAACAACCATTCCGCTCAACCACTCACGATAACCCCAATTGACATGTATGTGTGTGTGTGTGTGTTTAAGATACAATATAACTTATATGAAATACTAACTAATGCTTGCTATAAAGTTTTTCTTCAACTTGGTATTACTCAGATAGATTAGGGTTCCTACTAGTTGCATATCCAAAATATCATCTATGTTTCTTGGATCCTCCTTTGTGAATAGCTTCAATCCAATCAATCTCTAATGGTGTTGCTAGTGGTTTGCAATGAAATGTCCTAGATCTCTTATGCATTTCTTTTGCATATTTTGCTCGAGAGTTGATGAAGTTATCCTTCGTTTGCCATATCTCTAGTCCAATATATTGTTGCATAAGACAAATACCTAATCTCAAAATCTCCCTATCAATAAAATCAAGGAAATATGATAATATTTCCAAAGTTTTGGGACAAATTAGGATTCTCTGTACTAGATAGACCACACAATAATACACTTCAGGGTTAGGACTACTTAGACATGCAAGATGAAGAGGTCCCACAAGGCATGACATTGAAACTGCCAACATGTCAATACTAGAGAGAGGGAGGATTCAAACGCATCAACCTAGGGATTTGCACCCCAAAACCTGCTTCCATAGTGGCCAAAATCTTGGTCCAAATAATGCATCATAACCACCTCTCTCAAATTCTTATTAAATTGGGATTATTTAGAACACAGAAAATTAGGAGAGTATTAATTGTTGAAATGTGTAGCTTGGGAGGTACTCCCACATCCCCTGGGCACTGGGTTTGTGAAGAATTGATCCACATAAATGTG
The DNA here is from genome assembly GCA_000404065.3 of Pinus taeda. Classification (NCBI taxonomy): domain Eukaryota; kingdom Viridiplantae; phylum Streptophyta; class Pinopsida; order Pinales; family Pinaceae; genus Pinus; species Pinus taeda. The sequence goes on from APFE031760230.1 coordinate 27,443, forward strand.
GTTCTGCGGGCAATGTACCCGAGCAGTGGGCTAAAGACCCAAGAGGAAAATCATTGTTTATTCATTGGATGGATGAGGGGCACCCTTGATGGGCTAAGGGGCACCTACGACTACAATGGAGTGGGCAAAAACAATGAAATAAATTTTATCTCTTAAGTTATTAGTGTTTAAGCATGTTGGCTTAGGTTGGCTGGGGCAAAAGTGGTGACCCTTGGTAGCAAATTGACTCCACCAAGAACACTATAAAAAGAGATAAGGTTGAGCTCATTTGTCACTTCAAGAGCATCTTCTCAAGGAGCATTACAAGTAAGAAAGGAGTTGAACTACCTCAGGAGAGGTTGAGCTTGAAGAGGAGCAGTATTTCTAGTTTTTCTTGTGATTGGAGAAGGCCGAGTTGGCTTAGTAAGTCAGGTCGAAATTTGTGGTAAGTTCTAAGTTATGGTTTGAGTGTTTCAGGGTTGCGTTAAGGAGGAAGAGGGCTGAAGTTTTGTTCTGAGGTAAGGTTTCTGTTCAGCAAGTTAAGGAGAGGGTCGAGCCCTAGAAGGAGGCCCTAACAAGATTCAGTTGGACTGCTAAGTGAGGCCACAAGGTCTCAGGGTATGTGCAGGGATTTCTAAGGGAAGTCGAGACCTAAATGATGCCTAATCTGATCTCTGATTTGGTCAAGGACAACGTCAAGCTTCAGGCAGATAAGGAAGTTCTGAAAATCAATGCGAGTGGCTTGTATGACGTGAAGAAGAGTGTTGAGGGGTATGCGTTGAAGTGTGTCCAACAAGGCATGCTTGGAAAACATAGTTTAGGGTTGTGTTGACAATAAATATAAGGGCATAATCGTTGTATGTTGCAGACCTTGATTTAGAAGCTGTGTACAGTGACTTGGATGGAGCAAGGGGTGTGAGATATTGAACTTGGTTAAGGCTATGAACAATGAATTCAGTGGAAGAGAAATCGCTGTGTTGAAGACCTTGGTTGGAAACCCTAAGTACAGTGACCTTTGGAACAACAAGGGGACTGTTAGAGGGCAGATTAATATAGGCCTATGTTTAGTGACCTTGGTGGAGCTTTGTCATTGATAAAAGGTAGATTGATGAGCTGATTGTGTAAGAGAATATGAAGGTGCAAACTTCCTTGTGAGCAACAGAGGTAGAGGCATTGGAGCAATGTTAAATTATGGTATGTTCTATGCTTATAGCAGTTTACTTATCTTTCTTATTGTTATCCACAGATTAGTAATCACATGTACATAAAGTAAAGTGCAGATAGAACATTAAACGATCGACAGAAAACAAGCCAAGACAAGAGACACAAGATGTGGCGGCTAGCTGGGGACAAACCCCAATGTGGGGAAACCCTTTGATCAATTCCTTTATCTTCAATAATTCAGCAGAGAGAAATAGTACATAAATCTGATTTACATCAACAGCAGCAAACCCTAGATCAGTGGCATCAACATCATCGGCATCACCGGCATCAACATCATCGACATCACTGGCATCAGCATCATCGGCATCATCGGCATCACCAGCATCAGCATCATCGGCATCACCGACGTCATCGGCATCACCGGCATCAGCATCATTGGCATCACCGACATCAGCATCATCGGCATCATCGACATCAGCATCATCGGCATCACTGGCATCATCGGCGTCACCGACACCAGCATTAAACTAGGGTAGACAATATCTTGCAAACTGACCATCGGATTGGCTTGATTCCTTCACCAAAAAATGCGGCCTTCTGAGGAGAGTCAGATCCACCTAGAGCACAGTTCAGAGAGGGAGAAAGATGGTCAACGCTGGTCAAACTTCCAATCTGCAGTTGCAGCGTTAAATCTGCGTCCTTCCCTCCACACATGTGAGAGAAGGGTCTCTTTCTGCGCAGTAGGAGAAGAGCCTCTTTTCTGCGGAGAAGAGAGAGAGAGATGTGATAAGATGAGTGTGTCTAAATGAGGAAAAGACCTCCTGTATTTATACACAACTGTTGATGGTTGAATAGATGTGATTGTTGGGCTTTTGAGCTTACATGAGTTACTGATCGGCTTGATAATTATTTCATAATGAAAATAAATTCATATCTCCATAAATACTTATTGGAATCGGATGATCTTTAGATCAATCGTACACCTCTCGACGAGAGGAATCTATTAAAAATATTATCAGCGATGAATAAGATGACCCACATGGAGTTTGGCCCTAGTTGCCAATTTTAACACTCCCTCTCAACAAGGGAGAACTCCATCTGCAATCTATTTGTCGGTCGCTACTATTCATCCATCAAATGCACTGCCCTTTATAGCTTGGCCCCTGCTTTGCTCTGCTCTATCCTGCCTGCTCTACTTTGTTCTGTTCTACCCTGTTTTGATCTGCTCTGCTTTGCTTTGTTCTGTTCTGCCCTATTCTGATCTGCTCTGCTTTGCTCTGTTCTATTCTGCCCTGTTCTGATCTGCTCTGCTCTGTTCTGCTCTGCTCTACTTTGTCCGAATTATGAAGAAGAAGAAATGATCGAGGATGTATCATACTGACTCAAATTCAGTCTTAGAGTGTGTACCGCTGGTCTGAGACTAGTCTCAACCGACCCGAAGTCAGTGTCATAGTGGGTACAACTCCTACCACTGGTCCTAGACCAGTATTAGCCTCCACTGACTCAAAGTCAGGTCTCAAAGTGTGTACCACTGGTCCCAGACCAGTCTCAACCGACCCGAAGTCAGTGCCATAGTAGGTACCACTCCTACCACTGGTTGCAGACTAGTTCTCCATTGACTCGAAGTTAGTCTTAGAGTATGTACCACTGGTCCCAGACCAGTCTCAACAGACTCGAAGTCAACGTCATAGTGGGTACAACTCCTACCACTGATCCCAGACCAGTGCTCCCCTGACCCGAAGTCTGTCTCAGAGTATGTACCACTGGTCTCAGACCAGTCTCAACCGACTTGAAGTCAACGTCATAGTGGGTACAACTCCTACCACTGGTTCCAGACCAGTATCATTGATCCCAGATCAATGAAGGTCATCCTAGCATAGGGAGTACGGTAGATACAACAATGCGTCCATCAGTACCTACTATGGTCCCTATTCTCATTTCCCTACTCATTGATCAGATGAGAGGTACTCCGCATGAGTCCCAGACTGCATGGGTAGGATGCCTCGACAGGAGAACTAATCAATCTTGTCCATAAGAGAGCGAATCATCCTGTCCACAGGAGAGCGAATCATCCTGTCCACAATTGCCATGGAGAACACATCATCTAGGCCTCACAGGGGAACTAATCATCCTGCTACACAACTGTCATGGAGAACACATCATCCAAACCTCACAGGAGAACTAATCATCTTGCTAAATAATCGTCATGGAGAACACATCATCCAGACCTCACAAGAGAACTAATCATCCTGCTACATAATCGCCACGGGGTATCATAGGAAAATTTTGATACTTTTTCCCTATACACGTACACCACTAGGGGATGGTGAGTCACCCTGTGGTCATATGTCACTCCAAGAAGTACCCTGCGCCCCCCCGGAGCTCCCAGAGCTCAATACATCATATAGGACCCTCATCAGAGGGTCTTTGAACGACACCAAGTCGTTCTCACAAAGTCAGGAATTTGACTTTTCCTAGGGGCTTTGTCAGAATGTCAGCGACCTGTTCACCTGTACCGATATGCTGGAGCCTTATAGCTCCTCGTTGCACCATATCTTGAATATAGTGGTACCCGATATCGATATGCTTGGAGTGATAATGAAATATGGGATTCTCTGATAAACGAATCCCACGCTGGTTATCACATAGGATCACAGTGGTATCCAATGTAAATCCAAACAACTCACTGAAGATCTTTCGTAACCAGACTGCCTCACAGGTGGTCATGCTAACAGCAATATACTCTGCCTCGGCAGTGCTCAAAGCCACCGACTTCTGCTTCTTGCTCATCCAGGATATTGAAGCAGATCCCAAGGAGAAACAACACCCGCAAGTGCTCTTACGATCCACTACACTGCCTGCCCAATCAGCATCAGTATATCCAAGTAGTCTCACATTTCCGACAGTGTATCTTAATCCATGAGTGATTGTGCCATGAAGATCTCTTAGCAGATTCTTGGCACCAATCCAATGCAACCATATGTTGGCTCAAAGTGTTGACTGCAAAGCATATATCCGGACAAGAGTTCACCAAGAACATCAATGCTTCGACGAGCTGTCAATACTCGGTAGCATTTTGTAAAACGGGTCCGGCAGCACTACTGCTTAACTTCTTAAAGTTAAGCTCCATCGGGGTAGTTACGGGTTTGTAGTCCACTATGCCGAATCTTTCCAGTATCTTCACCACATATTTTCCTTGAGATAGGAAAATTTCCCCTGGGTTCTGCCAGACTTCAAGTCCTAGGAAATAGTGCATCAGTCCTAGGTCCTTCATTTCAAATTCAGAAGCCAACTCCGTCTTACATTTGTGAATGAGAGGATTTGCACCTGTTAGAAAGAGGTCGTCAACATACAACACCAGTATGAGAGGTTTGTCATCTTCAACTTTAAAGTAAAGGTTGGGATTAGCTTCACTCCTAGTGAATCCTGGCTTCATCAAGTAGCTATCGATCCTCTCATACCATGCTCGGGGTGCTTGCTTCAACCCATAGAGGGCCTTCTTCAACATGCACACATGAGATTTTCGATCATAAATCTCAAATCCTTCGGGTTGCTCCATGTAGACCTCTTCTTTGATCGAACCATGCAAGAATGCGGTCTTAACATCCACCTGATGTAGTTTCCATCCTAGTGAAGCCGCAAGGGCTATGATCAAGCAAATGGTGGTATATCTGGAAACAGGTGCAAATATCTCGTCATACTCTTTTTCTTTCAGTTCCTTGGTGTCAGCTTCTTGAGAGCTCCCCACTGTAGGAAGATTGTTCATCTTGCTAAGAGCCATATCTTCGTCAAAGGTGACATCATGACTAATCACGACTTCCCTTTGATTGGCTACATAGATTATATAGCCCTTAGTATTTTCACCATAGCCCACCAAGATTCCTTTCTTTCCAGATTCACCCAATTTATTCCTTTTCTCTTTCGGCACATAAAAATATACAGGGCTTACAAAAATTCTAAAATGAGATATATCAGGTTTCTTACCGGTGAACATTTCTTCAGGAGTCTTGGAACCCAATGCTTAATGAGGGCATCATTTTTGTACATATACGGCGGTGTTTGCAGCTTTGGCCCATAGAAACTTCGAAAGTCTTTGATCATGGAGCAATGGCAAGGACAACTTCCACAATCGTAGAGTTCTTCCTTTCCACCAAACCATTATGTTCAGGAGTATATGGTGTAGTAGTCTCTCTCTTAATGCCAACCTCTTTACAAAAGTCATGAAACTCGTTAGATTCACATTTAGTCCCATTATCAGTCCTTAAGATCTTGATCTTCTTTTCGGTTTGATTCTCGATCAAGGCTTTGAAGTGTCGAAACCAAGAGAACACTTCATCTTGATTCTCTTTTTCAAGAAGTATGTCCAAGTCTTTCGAGAATAGTGATCTGTAAAAGTATAATATGAATATCCTCCGAAGGAGTTCACAGGCATCATACCAGATATGTCTGAGTGAACCAACTGTAATATATCGGAGGTCTTGCTTTGGCTTGAGGGGAATGGTCCCCTTTTGAGCTTTCCTTCGGCACATCCCGGACATACATGTTCTTTCTCTACTCGGGATTCGGGCATCCTTGTCACCCTTTGTCTTACATCGGGTAGAGCTTTATAATGAAGGTGGGCATACCTCTGATGCCAAAGTTCGGATTGAAGAGATGTGTCACAAGAAATGACACCTAACAGACTTCCACCGACCTAATATAATGAATCAACTCGAAACCCAAGATTAAAGGCATCTTTAACATTGTTTTTCCATACACGTACCTTGCCATCGTTGAAGGTCACCTTGTAGCCTTTGTCTTCCATTGCCGAGATGGACACCGGGTTCTTTTTGAGGTCAGGTACATATAATACATCCTGGAATTTCTAGCCTTCTTGAATGGAGGCCACCAAGCGCTTGTTGATAGAGTCCCAGATGATCTTCTTTGTTTTGACTTCACCGATTTTCCATTTGTTCCTGGTAGCAGTGGGTGCATTTGATGGAGGCTCAACAATATTGCCTCTCACATGGTCCAACACTCCTTGATCTTCTAAGGTTAGATCGAGAGACATCTTCCATCTGTGATAGTCAGGCCTCTCACGGAGCTTGTCTTCAGCGGGGAAGAGTGTTGAGGACCCCATAGTTCTTTTAGGATAGCCTTGCCAATTTTCTCTTCGGTGATTGCTCTTGCTCTTGCTCGGGCTTTGTCTTCACATCAGCTCTGAAACCATGTTAAGTTATGATATGTTCTATGCTTATAACAATTTACTTATCTTTCTTATTATTATCCACAGATTAGCAATCACATGTACATAAAGTAAAGTGCAGATAGAACATTAAACGATTGACAGAAAACAAGCCAAGACAAGAGACACAAGATGTGTTGGCTAGCCAGGGACAAACCCCAATGTGGGGAAACTCTTTGATCAAATCTTCCTTTATCTTCAATAATTCAGCAGAGAGAAATAGTACATAAATCTGATTTACATCAACAGCAGCAAACCCTAGATCAACGGCATTAGCAGCAGCAGCATCAGCATCATCGGCATCACCGGCATCATTGGCATCACCGACATCAGCATCATCGGCATCACCGACACCATCAACATCACCGGCATTAGCATCGTCGGCATCACCGGCATCAGCATCATCGGCATCACTGGCATCACCGACATCAGCATCATCGGCATCACTGGCATCACCAACATCAGCATCATCGGCATCACGGACATCATCGGCATCATTGACATCAGCATCACCGGCATCATCGGCATCACCGATATCATCGACATCATCGACATCAGCATTAAATTAGGGCAGACAATATCTTGCAAACCAACCGTCAGATCGGCTTGATTCCTTCACCAAAAAATGCAGCCTTCTGAGGAGAGTCAGATCCACCTACAACGCAGTTCAAAGAGGGAGAATGAGGGTCAACACTGGTCAAACTTCCGATCTGCAGTTGCAACGTTAAATTTGCGTCCTTTCTTCCACACATGTGAGAGAAGAGTCTCTTTCTATGCAGTAGGAGAAGAGCCTCTTTTCTGCGCAAGAGAGAGAGAGAGAGATGTGATGAGTTGAGTGTGTCCAAATGAGGAAAAGACCTCCTGTATCTATACACAACTGTTGATCATTGAATAGATGCGACTGTTGGGCTTTTGAGCCTACATGAGTTACTGGTCGACTTGATAATTATTCCACAATGAAAATAAATTCATATCTCCATAAATACTTATCGGAATTGAATGATCTTTAGATCAATACTACACCTCTCGACGAGAGTCATCTAATAAAAATATTATCAGCCATGAATAAGATGACCCACATGGAGTTTGTCCCTAGTTGCCAATTTTAACAAGCAACAATATTCTCTACATGTATAGGTGGCAAAGGACTTGCCAAGTGTGAAAATTTTTAAATAGAAATCCTACTGTAGTGATTAATATTATTTATTCTACTTATTACCTCAGAAATAAGTTATCTACTGTATTCTTACGGCAAATATCGAAATATATTCTACTGCAACCTTCACAATTAAAACATTGCAGAAAGTAAATGTGAGTAAAATGCTAGCACAATTACAAACACAATGACACATTTATTTTTGGACAATTGTCCTTGGAAAAACCCAATGCGGGAAAATTGGTGCAGCAGATGAGGGTTTTATTATTATTCAACAAAAATCTTCATGTACAAACTACACCCAACAATTTAGAACAAGGCTTTTTGAGAAAAATTTACAGACGTTCCTGAGAAAGTATTTGACCCGAGAGAGAAGTTCCTCCACCCTATGTGTCTCTCTGGCTTGCTTAGCGTCACTTTCTCTGGCCCCTGGATTGGCTTGCGCAATGCCTACGTCACCTAAGCCAGTGTTGCCTCTCCCAGCATCAATCTGCCCAACACTATCCCTTTACTGCTCTGCGTCTTCATCCTTGTCTCTCTGTCTCTCCTCCACCTACAACTCCCCCTCTGAATCGGTTTTCTCTTGTTGAACTTCGACCAGTGAGAAAATCGATTTTACTTAGTCATTGAGTATCTCCCTGGTGTATTTTCCAAATGACCCTTAAGCCCCTTATTATATCTTCCTGTTGGATAACCAACGACCTAGATTAAATCTTAATCAAAGGCTCAGATCGTTTTGACTTGATCTCTGTTTTTATCTAGAAGATTCACCCACAATTAGATTAATACCCATTAATATTCTAATTTTCCTAAGTTTAGACTTAGGAACCCCATTAAAAATATTAATTATTTTAGTATAATCGTTTATGGGTGGAATTTTCCAAAACGGTTTCTGTGTTCTTTAGAATGCATGTGCCCAAGCCCCCTGCAAAGTTTGAGGCTTAGAGCGCATCCAATGCTACTTGAAATCAACACTCCCTCTTAGCGAGGAATGTGCTTTAGCAATATACTGCCGCTGCATACTGCTTTGACTTTGAAGCATCATCCTCTGTGCTGTTGATGTCTGACATGCTATCCACCAACTACTGCGCTGCTGCTGCAACTGTTTTGCTGCCTTTGACACTGCCATTGCCACTGCCAATGCTACATCTGTACTACAATTCCCTCTGAATTTTTGCATCTGTGCTACTGCTGCCACTGCCACTGCGAATTGCCCCTGCACTGCAAACTGCTACTACTATTGAAACATATTTTCAACCATACCCAATTGCTCTCTGAACTGAGTGAACTTAGCACTTCCGAGAACCTTTGTGAGCATATCGGCCTCTCGCTCTCCTGTGGGAACACATTGTAGCTGTACTGCCCCATGCTGAACACTGTCTCTGATAAAGTGACAACGAATATCTATATGTTTCGACCGATCATGAATTACTGGATTCTCAGAGAGTTTGATGCAACTCTGATTGTCGCAGTAAACCTTGGTCGCTTCCATCCTTTTTCTGAATAGGCTCACAAGCAATTTTTTGAGCCATATGGCTTCGCACGTAGCTGTGCTGACTGCCATATATTCTGCTTCTGCTAAACTCAGTGCTACCAATTTCTGCTTTCTGCTGCACCAAGATATCATCCCTGATCCAACACTGAAGCAGTACCCTAAGGTACTTTTTCGGTCTACTGAATTACCTACCCAATCTGCATCGGTGAACCCATTCAAACTGATGTCCTCCCCTTTAGAGTACTTCAGCCTGTTGACCTCTACCGGTCAACTACCCATGCAGTACCCCCCCCTATTTTTTGCAAAAAATGGGGCAGCGCCTGATCAGCGTGTCCGTGCCGTCCTGCAGTCATCAACAGCTTGATCAATCATTTCTGTAAACCCAGTCTGCATGTATTAATTGTAAATAATCCTAGCAGATGTGAGTCGTGTTGTAAATTGCCTAGGTGGATCTAACTTTCCTATGATAATCTATGTCCCGGAAGGTTTTTCGTCTCACCGATCCACGGATCGGCAGAGTTT
>APFE031760230.1:37335-68648 GCA_000404065.3 Pinus taeda
AATAAAAAATTCGTGGAAAATTAAATTTTGGATTCAGTTGTTTCTCAGTCGTTATCTTTCATGCTGAGATCTAAAATTTCCAAGTCGAGACACCGAAGATTGATATCTGGTTAATTTACGATTCTCATGGTGGTTTCAAGCATTTATCTTGTCGAAGTTTTCAGTTGCTGAATGTCGTCCTAGCTGATGACAAATGATTCTGTTCACGTTTCATGTTTTCTACATCATTTAACCAGTAATCATTTTAGGCACTGGTCTGCTGAAATCGAATTTATCTAGTGTTTGTCTCATCGTGTCTCGTGTCTCCCAACCAACTGGTCGACAGTTGGTTTTCATTATCTCACAGGGTCTACCCCCCTTAGCCGCGGGAGACAGGCTTAAACGGAGGGATCGGGGATCGGAGTGACACCCCCCGGTCTGAGCGTTGTCGTGTCAATCCGCGCGACAACACAGCCCATATCCGACTGTTCCATGTACATATTTGTGTGTCTTGCTGCTGCCCAATGCACCCTTTTTGGTTCCACCATGAGTTGACTAAGAGTGTTGATGGCAAAACAAATGGCTGGCCTAGTGTTGACCAGATACATAAGCGACCCAATGAGTTGCCTGTACAAGGTGGGATCTACTTCTTTGTCCCCTGATGCATTTATTTTCTTCTAGTTGGTGATCATGGGAGTAGCCATGGGTCGGCAATCTTGCATTCTGAATATCTTCAGAATTTCTGTGGCATACCTTCCTTGTCCAAGGAAGATCTCCCCATGCTTCTGCCAAAATTCCAACCCTAGAAAATAATGCATCAATCCCATGTCCTTCATGTCGAATTTGGCTTCAAGATTCTTCTTGTAGTCCTGGATGAGCCTAGATGACCCAGTTAGGAATAGGTCATCTACATATAGTACTAGAATAAGTGGCTCGCTCTACCAGTAAATAGTAGAGATTGGGTTCAACATCACTCTTGACAAATCCCAATTGCTGCAAGTAATTATCAATCCGACCATACCATGCTCTGGGTGCCTGCTTGAGCCCGTACAAGGCTTTCTTTAACCTGCAAACATGAGATTTCTTCTCATGAGTTTCGAAGCCTTCGAGCTGTTCTATATACACCTCCTCTTCTATCACTTCATTCAAGAATTCTGTCTTGGCATCCATCTGGTGAATCTCCCATCCCATTTGAGGTGCTAGGGATATAATAGATCTGATAGAGGTGTATCGAGAAACTGGGGCGAAGGTCTCTTCATAGTCTATTCGTTCTTTCTGAGCATACCCCTTTGCTATGAACCTTGCCGTGTACTTCTCTATGCTGCCGTCTACAACATACTTGATCTTGTAGATCCATTGTGATCCTACAACTTATCTATTTTCTCATTTAGGTACTACTTCCCAGACATCATTCGTTATTCCACCATGGCATCCATCCATACTTGGTGTTGAACTTCCTGAAAGCTAGAGGGTTCTTCAACCTAAGCTACCAATGCTTGGTATCTATCTGGTTGTCTACACTGCCTCTTCTCGGCTCTAGGATCTCCAACAAAATCCTCTGCGCCCCTCAGTGTCTGCCGCACTTCTCTGCTCGTTCTACCACTGGTGTTGGGACGCTCAACCAACTCTTGCTCCTGATCCTGTCATTTTGTTTGTTGAAAAGCATCTGCATTTCCTCCCTCTGAGGAGATGTTGGTGCTAGTCACTATACTCGACCCAGGTGTATGCTTTCCTGCCTGTCCTTCTTGCTGACCCTACTGCTCTTGGACTGACGGAACATCTCTTGACTGATCTTCTGCAAGCATTTCACGCGATTTCGTGAAAGCTCTATCTTCCATGAACTTTGCATCCCGTCTTACTACAATCTTCCTGCTGTCAGGAATGTAGATTCTATATGCCTTTGAGGTCTTGTTGTATCCTACGAGATACCCCTTCTCTATAGTCTGATCCAGTCTGCTGCACTTCTCGTCTAGAATGTGGCAATAAGCCACACTTCCGAATATCCCGAGATGACTGACTTCCGGCTTCTTCTCTGTGAACACTCCTTTGTGTGTTTTCTTCCCCAATGCTCTATGAGGAGTTCTATTCTGGATATATACTACCGTGTTGCAAGCTTCTGCCCATAGATACTTAGGTAGATCCTGATCATACAACATGGCTTTGGCTGCCCCAACAATAGTTCCGTTCTTCCGTTCTGCCACTCCATTCTGCTCTAGATTATATGGAGTTGTCCACTCTCTTTTGATGCCCTCCTTTGTGCAGAGATCTGTGAAATCTTTGTCTGTATATTCTCCACCATTATCTAAAAGCAATACCTTGATCTTTTTTCCTGTCATATTTTCAACAAGAGCCTTAAACTCTCGGAAACGATCAAAGACCTCATCCTTGGTCTTTAAGAAATACATCCAAGGTTTTTTGGAGTGATCATCGATAAAAGTGATGAAGTATTCGCCACCACTAAGAACCCTTGTGGACATAGGACCGCAGATATATGAGTGTATTAATCCTAATACACACTCTACTCTATTGTTACTTATGGAAAAAGCTTCTTTAACGTACTTTCCTAGTACACATCCTCTACGCAAGTCATTATGTTCACTACTAAGGACTGGTACCCTTGTAATAGTCTCTCCGAGCATCCTCAGTGCTCCATGGTGTAAGTGCCCCATTCGCATGTGCCATAATTTATTTCTCTCCTTCTCACCATTATAGTTGCTGCTTATCAATGCCATTGGTGATTCAAGCTGCAACTTACACAACTTGTTGCTTCGAACCCCAATTTGCTTTTTCTTATTCTAGCTTGGATGCTTAACGTATATTTTCTTCCCAATGAAGTATACATAATATCCCTTGTCCTGTAACTGGGACATTGAAATTAAATTCATTCCTAATCCTGGCACATGCAGAACATTGGTGGCTCGGATGTTGGTCCCTGCTTTCGTTTGAAAAGCTATGGTGCCTCTCCCTACTGGAGTACATTTCGTTCTGTTTCCCATTGTTATTTGGAAGTCCATTTGTTCTTCTTGATAGCTCGAGAAATGTTCTTGTACTCCAGTCATATGACCTGAAGCCCCGCTTTCAATGTACCAAACATCCACTGATACTAAATTAGCTAGGCATGTGAATTCTTCACCTAATCTGGTAGATAAATTTGAGACACATTGAGTCTCTATATTGTGCCAATTTCCGATGCTAACCTATCCCAGCAACTACTATAGGAAAAATTGCATCCCACCTGAGATAATCCTCCTTGCTGAATCTTTTGCTGTGTTGTCCCTTCTACCACTGATAAACTTCGATTGGAAAAGACTCACCTCTTTGTCGGCTCACTTAGAGAGAGTTTTCCCCCAAAATCCAATCATCTTGGTTTGAACTGTGTAATCCTCTAGGAGTTTCGAATTTCTGCCCTTGCAGGAATTTTGAATTCCCTACTCTTCTTAGCGTTGGATCCTCCAACTTTTCTCTTCTGCTTCCCTGAAGCTCTGGCACCAAGTGAAAATTTCGAAATAGGAATCCTATTGCAGTGATTAATATTATTTCTTCTACTTATTACCTTAGAAATAAGTTATCTATTGTATTCTTACGACAAATATCGAAATATATTCCACTGCAGCCTTCACAATTAAAACATTGTAGTAAGTAAATGTAAGTAAAATGCTGGCACAAATACAAACACAATAACACACTTATTTTTGGACAACTCTCCCTGGAAAAACCCATTGCGGAAAAACCAGTGCAACAGATGAGGGTTTTATTATTCTTCAGCAAAAATCTTCATGTACAAATTACACCTAACAGTTTAGAACAACGCTTTCTGAGAAAAATTTACAGACGTTCTTGAACAAGTATCTGACTGAGAGAAAAGTTCCTCCACCCTCTGCGTCTCTTTGGCTTGCTCATCATCACTTTCTCTGCCCCTTGGACTGGCCTGCGCAATGCCTGCGTCACCCAAGCCAACGTTACTTCTCTCAGCGTCAATCTGCCCAATGTTATCCCTTTACTGCTTTGCGTCTTCATCCCGGTCACTCTCACTGATGCTGGACCCTCTCTATCTCTCCTCCACCTGCAACGCTCCCTCTGAATTGATTTTCTCTTACCGAACTTCGACCAGTGAGAAAATCACTTTTACTCGGGCAACTGAGTATTTGTTTGGTGTATTTTTCAAATGACCCTCAAGCCCCTTATTATATCTTTCGGTTGCATAACCAACGACCTAGATTAAATCTTAATCAAAGGATCAGATCGTTTTGACTTGATCTTTGTGTTTATCTAGAAGATTCACCCACAATTAGATTAATACCCATTAATATTTTAATTTTCCTAAGTATAGATTTAGGAACCCCATTAAAAATATTAATTATTTTAATATAACCGTTTATGGGTGGAATTTCCCAAAACAGTTTTTGGGTTCTTTGGAATGCATGTGCCCAAGCCTCCCTGCAAAATTTGAGGCTTAGAGAACATTCGATACTACCCCAAATCAACACCAAGTGTTCAAGGCACGTGGATTGAAGGAGCTGGTGTAAGCACTTCTTTAGCAAGTCAAGTTGTTCTTGTTCAAGGGCAGATTGATGGTCATGTGTTGTTTGTGAAAATTCCTACACTCGAAGGAGCCCGTACTGCAGCAAATCTGAATCTACTTCATCTACTTGATTTATAAATTTACGTTCATCAAGTTATTCTTCTGAATACTGAAGCAAATTACTTCTGCAGCCTACACTAATTAAATGTTTGATCTCATGAAACAGAAAACATAGCAAAGAACAAGATACATAACACAGGACACACTTATTTTTGGACACAATAGTCCCCGGAAAAACCCAATGCAGGAAAACCGGTGCAGCAGTTTTGAGGTTTTATTATTATGCAGGAGAAATATCTGAATACAAATTTAGGATGCTCATCTAGCAATCCTTTACAGAGAAAAATCTGAGTGATTTTTACCTCACTTCACCTGACAGAATTTTGGCTGATCCGTCACAAGATTGGCTAACTCCAACTATTTCTGCGCTGGCTCCGCGTCAAGTATCTCGGCTATTTCGACAGTTCCGGATTTTGTGTGACAGGCAGCTTTTCTGCTTTGTGCAAGTCTTTTTTGCTCTGCGTCAAGACTGCGTGGGCCCAGACTGGCCTAGCGTTAGCTCTCCCGGCTACTGCGCTGCCTCTTTGCAAGCTTTCTCTGCCTCTTTGTCAATATTCTTTGGAAAGACCTTGTCCCGATTCTCACTGCCCCTCTACTGCTGAATGATCACTTAGTTCGAATTTCTCAGCTTCCTAGCCCCAGAAATCAAACTCCAGATCAATTCTCTCTCTTTGTGTGTGTTTCCAAATGAATCCCAAGCTTCCATTTTATACTTTTCCTGTTGAGTCTTCAGTGGTTGAGATTAAGTCTTTAATCAATGGCTAAGATTAAAACATGACTTGATCCACCTTTTAGATCATTCTCACCCATATTTTGATTAATACCCATTAATGTTTTAATTTCCCTATGTTTAGACTTAGGAACTCCATTAAAAATATTAATTATTTTAATAAAATACAATCTGGGTGGAATTTCACCAAACGGTTTCTGGGTTCTTTAGAACTCATGTGCCTTAGCCTTTCCACCAATTTTCAAGGCTAGAGCACTTCTGATGCTACCGAAACTAACACTGTTGACATCAAGCCGTAGATTTCCTTGTATCCGGCTAATTGTAAGGGCCATCATCCCTGGTATGGGAGCCCTATGTTTGTTGTATTAAAGTTGTAATACAAGCAAGTTTTGGTTTTTGTAAATTTCTTGTGTAATTCATTGATTCACTGCTGTACAATTTCCGCTGTGCAAAGTGCTTGTGTTGTGGCATTTTAGTGTGTTTGTAATTGTGTTTTAGACATAGACCTGATTTTGAAGTGCCAAGGAAAAATCAACATTAATGTGGAGCAAAATTGCATCATAAAAATATCCCACTCTAGTAGTATAGCTTGTAATTATAGACCACATAGATACCAACCACAAGCCTAAGAGGGTTCACAAGGTCATAATTTTATCTACAGAGGGCCACCAGCCATAATTGCTAGACTTAGAAGGATGCATACAAAACCCTCATATTTCTGTGACTTTTGCCCAAGGTTGTGATTGCTTGTTTTATATATCTAGTAGACGAATTGCAGACAGGCTCTATAGCCATGCCTTTGTTGAGTAGGATTCTTCTTTTGTTGCTTCAAGGTAGATAAAATTATTATTATTTTCCTTAGGAAAACCTCACAATCAAAAGGATGCTTCGCACGTTCATATATGGCATCCCTAGTAAACCTGTTGGCATAATCTAGTGTTCCTAATCCTGGGGGATTTGAACTGGGCATCTGATGAAATTGAACTAGCTAAATGCCCAAGAACATTGGCTACAACTGGTTGAGCTCAGCACTTGGGCATAGTAGATAGAATTCTATTTGCATTGCATAAAATAGGCTCTGGTTATTTTTGGAACTTGGTGAATGCTTCTGTTTGCAATGTGTTTTTCCCAATGATTAATGTATGTTTGCAATCTGGTATTTTGTAAGTGGTTTCTGTTTTTTTAAAGCCTATTTTCCCTTTCCAGGTGAAATACCAGCTGCGACTGCAGAAGATGTTGAAGTTGCAGTTAAGGCTGCACGTGCAGCATTTACACGAAATAGAGGAAAGGACTGGCCACGCACACCAGGTGCCTTTCGTGCTAAGTATCTGCGTGCTATAGCTTCAAAGGTATTTTGAATTGTCCATTCTTGAATCTTGAGGACATTGCAAGCTTGCCTTAATCTCTTGAATTATTATATGGGATTTATGGAGATTACAGGAATATTGAATCTGGTTATTGTTCTGAACTGATTTTTGGTCCTTGCTGTTAAAGTGCATTCTGACCTTTTTAGATGTGCCATGCTAGTTAGTGATATTGACAATTGACACTGAGTTGATAGGTGTCTGAAGGCAATTGGTAAGACCTAGTTCTTGCAATAAAAGGACAATGAATTAGTCTCACTAGATCTATTCCAAGGAAAATGGGCTGTGTCTGATATTTGTGACTAGGCACCATTTTTATGAGCTGCGAGTTTCATCATATATATTCCTATGCATGTTCGTGCATATTCAGCCACATAGTGAGTTTGGGTGATATGGTAAGTGAAACAAGGTGTAAACACTTTAGGGGAAAATCTTTTCAGATCTTAGCTATTTTACCAAGAAAATATAAAAAAAGAAGGATTTGAAGAGGCTCTGCGACAATAAGATAGTTAACATCCTGGAATAACATTTCTATAGATAGTCCTATGTTGCTAGGGTATGTGCGTTTTGGGATGGGAAAAACACTTTTTTAAGCAAGGGACTTGTGTTTGTCAGGGGTACACTATGTATTTCTCTTATATATTATACATATTCTATAATATATATGAATAAATTAATATAAAATTTAAAGATTATAGTCATGCACATCACATAATTCCATAATATTATTTTTAGCAAGTAAAAACAATAACATGCACATTGCTTCATTGAAATTTTGATCAATCAAAAATCTGACAATGATTAAACAACACTGAATGGTTGATCATTATCATTTGAAAATTCAAAATTCAAAATTCAAAATGAAATCGACATTTTTAAGTCTTGCCTCTAAAAGTTAAAAAAGATAAACAAAGTGGCAAGTACACACATACTACAGCCAAAATTTGCCTAATGACATTTCCAAATATGACATAGAAAATCCACAAAACATTGAACAACATAGCTATCTGTCATTGATCACAATTTTTTTAGTGAGAATAGAGCATCGGAAATCACTTCACTGCTGGAAATAAATGGCAAAAATGAGAGGCTGATTTGCCCCTTTGAGTACATGGGAGCTAAGTGAAGGATTAGGGTTTTACAACAACCGAGTCATTGAAATCAAATTGGCCGAGTCAATACCAAGTCGGAGTTAGAGCCGACCCTCGGCCGTTTTCGAACCTGAGTCCATTTTTTAGAACATTGATGTAAAATAAGAATTTTGCAGCAAGCTAGTATAAAAATAGAAAAATGATTTTTTTTTTTAAGAATGTTCGATAATGAGATGGTTGGAGAGCGAGGCTCACCTTTGCCTTTTCACCTTACCTTTTTGTAGAGTTGCGATCACAATCCTTCCTTTGTTACCTTTCTTTGTTGACACTAAAGAGGAGTGAGGAGTTGGGGGTAGAACTCTCTGTTGCAATCACAATCCTTCCTTTGTTAGCTTTTTTTATTGACACTAAAGAGGAGTGAGGAGTTGGGGGTAAAACTATCTTACTCTCTTAGCCTTGAACTACATATTATTGAAATTTCTAAGTATTACGCGTTAGAAATTTTATCTGTATTCTTTGGTTTGTTTCTCCTACTTGTTAATTACAAACAAGTTATTTAAACATATAAATATCAAAATAAACACAATACAGTCTCAACCATCTACAAATCAACAGCTGAAAGAAATAGCAAACACACAAGTGACACCGTTATTTTTGGACAACTTGTCTTTGGAAAAACCCGACTTGGGAAAACCGGTGCAACAATTCTGAGGGTTATTTTATTATGCAGTATTTCTTTGAGTACAACTGGGTGCCAAATTGGCTCACCCGACAAAGAAAATAAACCGACAGTAATACCTCTCTATTCGGAAGCAAATATTCAAACAATCTGCCCCACGAAACCTTCTCCAGCAACCTCTGAAGGTCAATGTCAGCCCACTTGGCCTCAGCGTCAGCCCAGAACCCTCCGCGTCAGCCCTCTGAGGCACTACGCAACCTCTACGGCCTTCTACATCACTCTTGCTGTCCTCTGCGTCGATGACACAGGCCCTTCTGGCCTCTGCGCAATCCTTGCTAGTTCTGCGTGGCTCCGTCTGGCTCAACGTCTGCCTCTCTCTGCTTCTGCGTTGGTCTCTCAGCACTATCTCTGCCTCTCTGTCTCGTACTCACTGCCCCTCGTCGCAATTGATCACTAATTCGACTTTTCTTAGAAAACCCCGCTCTAGAAAATTGAATCACTGATTACTCTGGTGTATTCTCCAACTAACCCTCAAGCCTCCTCTTATACTTTTCCTGTTGGTCCTTCAACGACCGAGATTACATCTCTAATCAATGACTAAGATTAGATTTGGCTTGATCCATGACTTTTGGAAGCTTCTAACCCAGTTTTATATTAATACCCATTAATATTTTATTTTTCCTAAGTTTAGACTTAGGAACTCCATTAAAAATATTAATTATTTTAATATCTCCTAAACCGGGTAGAATTTGCCCAAACCATTTCTGGGTTTTGGAGATCTCATGTGCTTTAGCCTCTCCACCAATTTTCATGGTTAGAGCACATCCGATGCTACCCTAAATCAACACATATATGAAGATCAATTTCATTAGGAGGATTTGTTCGCTCGAGATTCCCCAATTAAACTAGCAACGATATTGCCAACAATCCACAATTCTAGACGGAGATTCCCCCTAGAGTGCTCGTCCAAGACTTGGAATGTGTATTTTTGGACAATATCTAAGGGTGAGGTGCAGGCTTGGGCCTTGACCTCCTCTTCCATTTGACCATTTGTCTCCCAATTGATCACCATCTTGATCTTGTGATGAAGGAAATATACTTGCACAATAATTCTATAAAGCATAATAATAGAGGCAAAAGCTAAGAAGGAAAAATATAGAAAATTCAACTTAAAACAGTATTTTATGCAAATTGGATTCTTTGTATTATGCATCAAATGATATCACAATCAACAACCTTCACTAGAGGGAGGCTAGCCTTTTATAAACTTTTTTTAACAACTATAGAACAGATAGTTTGACTCCCTCTAAAAAATAATATTTACTAGTCATACACATGTTGGAGACTTAGTAATTTTTTATAAAATATTACATTATATTCATGACTTTTCCCATTAAGGGGTCGAATTGCCTCACAATAACTAAAGTAATTCAATGCTCCACTGCCAAGTGTTTGGAACGTCAACAAATGAAGAATAGTAGCACTTGGAAGCCCATTGTTCCTCTTGAAACCCCAACGTTCCACTCAACAATTAGATAGTAGCTTGACTTGGTCTCCTTATCTCCTTTGGAACTTGTTTGGTTGGAAAAATAATATTTTTTTGACTTGCAACAGCCAGGAGCTTGTCCACATTCCAATCCCTTGGTCCAAGATGCCTCAATGTTCTTCTTGACTCTTCAAAAACTAGCTTATACATTCCAACAACTAATTCTTTTGAATTTTCCATGAATAGTAACTCAATTTCACCATTTTTTCTAGCTTTCCAACACCTAGTTGATTTGGCCAAGTGTTCCACCTCATTTGGGTACTATTTGCCATGTCATAACTTGTCATATGCCCTGTTAGCTCCATGTGTCCATAACGCTACTACATCACCCTGGTCAAACCTGGATGATGATGGTCAAACTGAAGATCTCTAATGTGCTTGAGGAACGCAAAGAATTGGAACATGGGTTTTGTTCCCCTTGCTGAGTAGATCACATTGGATGTGATGCATGTTAAAAATAGTTCAATGTTGCCCTTGATCTACCTCTTGAAAATCTATAGCACTTGTCGACCGTATTTGACTAGCCATAACTTGAGCATGCCTTCTTTAACTGGAAAAGGTCCACGTGGCGTGTCATCCTTTGATGGAATTGAACAATTTGAGACCATGTTGAATTTTTGACTTCTAGGACCCCTTTGCTTTGGGAAATGTGAAATGCTTTGGGAAGTGTGAAATGTCATCAAACTATGACACTGCCATGTATGAGAAACATCTAAGGGATACTACACCAAATCCAACGTTGCTTACACACTCAATAGGTTCATAACCATGTGGAAAGACATAGGTGCACCTGACATGGGTTAGACTAGCCCCTACATTGGTGAGCCCCCTTACAAAAGCAAGGCTCTTCTAAAACCATGAGTCCTCATATAACCCATCAAAGGTCCTTCAATCCTATCCAGAATAAAGGATTAGAGATGAACTCAAAGGGACCAATGATGGTTTGTTGAAATTGGGTAGCATCGGGAGGTACTTTCACATGTCCTTGGTTCTAAGCTTGTGATAGAGAAACACCCACAAAGATAAGTGTGTGGGCTTTGCACCCAAAGGTTGGGATTTTGGACCCAAAGTGAGTGGGCTTGGAGGTTCCTTGATGGACATAAGAGCTTCCTAAGAGGCATAAGGAACAAGTAGAAATAAAGCCAATGGAAAGGTTTATGTGACAAGAGAGTGGAGAGATAATTCTTCTTGTAGGTGTGAGAAAAGGACAACAAAGGAACCATAGTCTAAGGCAACAAAGGAGCTACAGTCTAGCAAGAAGGCTAATTTTTATGTGGTTGTTTGGGGTAGCCGCAACCTTGTAAATTGTTGTGCAAGAAGGCCGTAGGGGTTCGTAGAGCTGTAAGAGAGCTGCAGGCAGATTACTTGCTGTAGGAGGGCCAAAGCCTAAAACAGGTTGGTCGAGGGTAAGATAGGTAGGTCGAGGCTTGTTGTGGAAGCTAACATAAAAGAAAATCATTGAAGTAAAAGGTGCTACAGAGGGGTTGAAAAAGCAAGCCAAGGAAAGGGGTAGCTCAGGGATCCACGACAGCTCCCTCTTATTGTCATTATACTCAAGATATTTGACCTGCTTCAACTTGTACCATGACCATGGCCATCTTCCTTGAAGTCTTTCCCGCTCCATGATTGCATTCATGCACCTATGGATTGATGGGCTTGCCTAGGAACTGCCTCTCTCCTTGGGGGCTGGCAACACCTAATAGGGATAATTGCATAATCAACCCTAACACAAGTGTGGTAACGTGCTTACAAACCATCGGCTAGAACAACATTTGAAGGCAAGGTTTGTGTGAAGTATTTTTGTGCCCCTAGCATTGAATATGGTTCACTATGATATTTTTATGGTTTCTTTACCTAATGATGTTGATCTCACTTGACCTTGAGCAAGGTTACTTGGGAACGCGAGCAAGGAGCGACATTTTCAAAAGCTCCCAGTTCGGGAACGAATTTTTGTAGAATATATATTTTTATATATTTTGATGCATATATGTCAACAAAAGCATGTAGAATGATGCATTAGATATAAAAAACATAAAAACATGGATTGAACAATATAACATCAATCATCTAGAAGTTATAATCTTCTTCAACCACGTCCACATGTTAGTAACGTAGAACATATCGAGTCTCATGATTCATCAATCTTAAAGTTTCAAGCTTTCAAAATTCGATATATAACATTTATTATCACTGGTCACAAAAGTTGTCACTTGTACTTGGAACTATTACCATTACCAAGTAACCAAACGATAACAAAGAATATCTAACTTGGAATGAAATGTTTCAATTTTCAACTTTCATGAAGCATCATATTCATAATTCATTTACCAATGAGTTGTAAATGCCAACATCAAATTTCAAACTTAAATTGTCGTATATTGTTTACAAAAAATACCATAATAAATATGAAAGAGTCAATAGTTATGAAAGGTACTAGAAACTAGAAAAGACAAGTAAATCTATTATCTACTGCTTGACATTCTTGCCACGAGAAATTTCTAATTTCTTGTCTCGTGCTTTATTGGGAGTCTCCTCTTGCATAGTCGAACGACCTTGGTGATCCTGATTAAATAGAAGTTCCATATCCTAGTACCCTAGGTGCTCTTGATTATTGGGAGTCTCCCCTGCATATAGGGCTTGGTGCTCTTGATTAAATACAAGTTCCATACACTAGTACATGACAAAATCCAATGGAAACATTGCAATCCCCCCAATCCTAAAATCTTGAAAAAATGATAAGTCTGTTGGATTTTGAGTGAGATATAAAATTCTACTTTCTCCATATGAAATCCAATGAGGTCAGAACCACTCTCAAACATCTTGATTCAATTCATGTTAATGTTAAAAATTTAAGTGAAAGGATGAAAATTAAAGATAAAGGAGAATGTTATTTTTACTTTAAGAATTTAACATTACCATGAATTGCATATCAACACTAGGGCCAAATTCTTGTTTCCAATCTTCATTAGCTCCCTCTATCACTCTTGAATTGGCAGGGAGTGGAATTTTTTTAGGGAGCGCACTCCCGGGGTTCCTCTTGATGCGCTCCCGCCCGGAGTGCACTTCGGGAGTGGGTTCGAGGGGGGGTGCGCTCCCTCGCAACCCTGATTTTGAGGGTATGTTTCAGGTGGTTTATCACATGTACATTGGATATCCTTTGATGGATAGCTTGACACTTTTCTATCAGAGTGAAGAGGGCATCTTCCCGAATTATGAGACCACATATGAGATTGCATCCCTGTTGAAGTTATGCTTATGCCGAGAGGGGTTAATCAGTTTAAGATTCTTTAAAAAAATTGAAATGAGCATTCATCAATCATCCATTAACTTCAAAACATTAAACACATGTAAACTGAAATGACATTACATAAGAGTTTAACGTGGAAACCCTTGCAGGAGAAAATTGGAAAAACTTATCTTATAAATGTCTTTAGGCACCAATCTACTGTTACAAAGCTTGTAGGCACCAACCTACTTGAGACACCAATCTCCTTAGCTGAGCAACAAATCAGCAAGATATTGTGTAGGCATCGTTGCCTCAAAATCTAGCAAGCCTTGTGAGGGGTTCACATACAAGGACTAGACCAAGGGACAACACTATTAGATGGAGGCTCACTGTCACTACAACTCACCACCTCTTGCTCTTTAGTGGACTTTCACCATGAGGGAAGCTTCCTTGTATAGGTCACCTAATAATTATTCAAAGTCTGATGCTTAGAGGTGACAAGGATAGGCTCAGGAAAGGCACTTAGCTTAAGGACAATGATTAAATTAGTAAAAGACAAGGCAAAGCATACCCACCAAGAGGCTATCTGGGGCACTTACGACCTAGGGTTTAATGAATAGGCAAAGGACAATGGCTCGCAAGGTATATAAGGCCAATAAAAGGCTTGTTAAAGATAGGTATGATCAACAAGTGGAGCTACAAGCTTTGAAGAAGCCCTAAATTGAATCCTAGGGTTAGGTTAGGATTTGCCCTAGGGGAAAATGACCCAAGGCTTGTGACGTCAGCCTTAAAATGGAAGAATTTGCTGTGGAAAGAGTTGATTTTGAGGCAAGGAGATGTAAACCACGTGTAGAACTGTTCCATAGGCCAATACGCTCCTTTTTGAATTTGGCCCTAGCCCTAGCCTAATGGTTCTCCTTGAAGGGTCGAAAATGTGAGAATGGAAGAGAAAGATAAAGTTTTAAATTACTATGGTGTGATCACGTACGGGGATGGCCAGTGCTTGATCCTTGGGTGATGGAGTCTAAAGGGAGACATACTAATGGAATAATCAAAGCCTAGTATGGAGTAAGGGCAAGAAAAACCCTAGCTATCATTTTATGAGTGGATAAAGTCATTGAAGAGTGCTTAACATGGAGATTTGTTCAAGGGATTGTCACCATGGGAATGTGTGACAGTTCATCAATCCCAGAGGAGACTGTACAAACTTCTTCATATACCTCACCATCTTGAGGTAGTTCACTTCCTTCATTGAGAAATACGATCTCTACGAAAGTGTAAATGACAAAATGTCCCTTTATAGCCTTCTTCCTTCTTACTAAGGTAATCTCGTCGCTTTGAATTTCATGCCTATCCAATCATACTTTGTCTTGTCATAGATCAATGCATTTTGCTCCCTCTTTATGCTCCCACCATTTTCTTCCTTTTTACCTGAATCAGATGGCCCTTGATCTTTATGACTTGTTTCTTCACCTTTGGGCTTATCCTCTTCCTTCGATATCTTGAACTCACAGTACATTTCTTCGTCTGTGGTTCGGAAAGTCATAAATGCATCAACAAATTCTGCATTTGAACCAAAAGGATGATCACCTCTAGCTTCTTCAACCATCTCGTTCCCTCGTGTTTTCCGTCTTCTCGAGCTAGTGTCTGGATCTCCTTCTACAAGTTCTCTTTCACCACGTCTTGACTTGCTCCTGGTGATCATGCACACATAAACCAAACTAACAATAACCACTCTGATACCACTTGATATGAAATCCCGATCGAAATTGATACTTGGTTTGTTAACTTTTTAAAAGTGTTTGCATGTATTTAAAATCACCATTAAAAAGAGCCCAATTTAACTGACATGGGAAACTTGAAAGGAAATTGCTGCAAATAACATTAGCAACAAACCACACAAGAGAAAATGACAGCAACTAGCTGATAATGAAGTTCGGCTATCTCAGAGCCTACATCTCTGGGCCTAGTCTTCAGTGGGGAGACCTTTTTATTAATCAATCAAAGGCAATAAAATACATCAATTTTGCATCAAAATAACTCTTGAATGGTCTTGTTGTGTTCTGCACGACCTCAAGAACCCAACGCAACTTTTGGCTTTCAAAAAGACCTCTTAGAACTCTCACAATGAGCCTCCAAAGTTTTGCTATGTTGTCTTTGCTCTCTGCACAATACTACTTCTGCTGCATAAAAAATTACATGTATTCTCCTTGGCGCAATGGTAAAATTTTATAATAATTTGGGAGAGGTTGGGGGGTCAAATTGCGACATCCCTGTCATCCGTTGTGATACATTAGAATATGGTGTATATAAAAACAATTTTAAATGATTTGGTGGCAGGGTCAATGGACACGCCACCCGACACCACCTACCATAGATAACCATGTATTAAAGTTAATGGCCTGTAGGCCTTATCCCATCATGTGCGTGGAGTTGACTATAGTGGAGGGCAGATAATGATAAGGTTGGTGGAGTTATGGCGGGGGCCGCCAATCTTGGTGGGCTCTCGCCATTTTTTTTGGTTTAATATTCAACCATATCAACTCAAATATATGCAGTGGAGTTCTATTAACAAGATCCACCATTAGCCCAATTGGTATGTGGATTTGCAAAGCAAAAGTGTCGGGGTCGAATCCCGACCGGTTCGTCAGTCGATCACACATAATTTTGGCCAATCCCTAAAGGCCACGTGTTGCCCTTTGATAGGGCCATGTGTCGCCTTGGGATTGATCTATATTCAACCAACTCGAAACCGCCACTTGTCAATGTCGCATTGGTCCTCTTGCTCCAGTCATAATTTGCCACTTGTCATCCTCTCTTGATGCCACGTGATGGTTGGAACCTTGATCCTTGACTGCTCGGAACCATGAGTTGACTTTGACCACTTTGACTTTGACTTTCTTTGTTCAAAACTTTGACATTTAATAACTTCTAGATATAGAGTCAGATTTTTCCCATTCAAGTTGCGTTGGAATCGTTTTTTCAAGCTTTACGCGATGGAATGGGTTTCACTCGAATTCGATGACCTTCAATTTTTGGCCTTTTTGGATCCCATTTGGATCACCTTTATAATTACTTCAATAATTCACTCCATCTCAATAATTCTGCTTATAAATACCTTCCCGCTTATAATTACCTTCACTTGAATGTACTTAAGGCTTTAATAGTATAATATTTCTTTTTCACTTTTTAACTTAAGGGGTTTTCTTCTTTTCCAAATTATTTTCCCTTTAATAATTCCAATTATAATCAGTTGTCCTTATTATTGTTCGTGCCGCATATAATAGTGTATTTGATAACCTTGATTGAAGGTTGACAACCACGTCTCTTGAGATTCTCAGCACTATTAGCAACCCAAATTTTTGGACTAATCACTTGAGTGATTCTTATCTTCAGATTTTGCAAACTTGAGCTCCAAATCCTTAGTACAGACGATAGGTTGTTGGTAAGCAATATGTAAATTAGCATACCAACACGTTTGATTAGACTCCTTTGTTGTGTCACTTTACAATATGAGCTTTTGATGTTAGCTCGAGTAGGGTGGACAACAGTTGAAATATCCAGTGTGACTGTGCAAAAGGGAATGTCTGTCTGTCAAGAGGGATAGGTGGTTGCAGTGTATGGCGGGGCTTATTGTCGCTGTCTCTTGGTGGGATTGTGTCGTTGGTTGATGGACAAGGTTACGACGTTGGTGGCGGAAGATAAGGCTGGGACAAATGCGTTCAGTTGCTCAAACAATTGTTATATGCGATTGAGCTGTTTAGTTTTTTTATTCTTTTGGTCGTTTTTCTCCTCTTTTTTTTAAACTTTTTGGTTTTTATATTTTTTAATTCCCATATATATATATATTTATTTTTATAATTTTTTAATGGCCAAGTGCTTAACGACAAAATGGCGAATCTCCAAACTTTGTGCAGCGAAACACTTCAATTGCAACAACAAGGTTGACGAAGGATTGATGGCCAAAGGCTAGATCAAACTTGTTCTCTGTTGTGGTTGATTGGCCAGAGGTTCGAACAACTTTGATACAAGTGTAATGAACAAAGTTTGTACTATGCAATAATCTTCAGAACACTTGGTACATGAAGACATCCATTGAGGATAAGAACATATATATTGAATAGTGTATAAAAGAATTGATATGGGATGATGATGTGAATGTTATAAATGAGGGCTTGCTTATATACCTATGTAGGTACCCTTTCATGAATGGCCATGTCTTAAGAGACATGCCTCTTCAATACTAATTATTAGTTAATTAATCATTATTCATCATTATTATTATTTATATCATTTGTATTAATTTATATATATATATATATATATATTTTATTCATAAGTCAAGACAAACTTGATGGTGCATTAAACTTTGGTATCTAGAAATCTAGAATTTTATTATTGCTAGAGGAGCATGGACTGAAGAAGTATGTTATGGCAATTGTTGCTGTATCGGCAGATCAAGCACAGTTAGCGACCTACCGCAAGGAGGATGCCAAGGCTAGGTGTATTATCCAAGATGGGGTTAAAGATCACATCGTTCCCCATTTTGCAATATTGGATACGTGTAAGAAGATGTGGGATGCCATCTTGAAGTTATTCCAAAATGCTACTGTGAATAGGAAGTTGATCCTTGGAGAGAAGCTAAGAAACACCAGACAGAACAAAGGAGAAGGTGTTGTCAGTGATCTCACCAGGCTTAGATTAGCCAAGGACGAGTTAGCAACTATTTGAGAAAATATAGGTGATAATGAGCTCGTGAGAACTGCTCTAAATGGGTTCTCAAAGTCGTGGGACGTGTTTGTCCAAGTGATTAGTGGACGATGAGACTTGCCTAACTAGGATCGTTCGTGGACCGATTTCACTCAGGAAGAGCTTAGGTTGAGCCTTGTTAGTGACAACAACAGTAAAATCCATAAGCGTGAAGATGATGAGAATGTTGCTCTTGCAGAAAAGGGCAATGCCAAGTAAGGCTCAAGCAAAGGGCCTAACTCCATGGGAGAGAAGAAAAATAAACTTGAGTAAAATCAAGTATTTTGGTTGTGGTCAACAGGGACACTATGTTAGTCAATGTCCTAGTAGCAAGAAGGGGGATAAGAAGAAGAAGCAGGTTGCAACAAACAACAACTTCAACAGATATTGATGACCTGTCTTAAAGACTAGAAGACAAGTTCACTCTTATAGCTTGCTTATCTAGTCCAACGACCATAGGAGTTTGGTATATTGAAAGTGGGGCATCATGTCATATGATAGGGGTTAGAGAGTATTTTTCCAGCTACAAAGCAGAGAGATATGCTTCCAGATTGAAATGGGAAACAAGTCTAAGTTATACTACTCGAGTTGGGAAGGGACAGTCACATTTCAAAGGGAGTCAAACAAAATATTCATGTTACAGATGTGTTGCACATGCCAGGTTTGGGAATGAACCCGATTTCAGTTTCCGCTCCTTAGAATAAGGGGTATGACATATACTTTAGAGGACAGAAGGTGTATTTGAAGCACCAGAATTGGAAGTTAGTAAAAGAGATTGGGGTGAGAAGCAACAAGTTGTACAAGTTGCAGTTGGATGCTCCAAAGGCACTGGTTAGCAACAACAACAATAGTAGCAGAGATATGGGAGAGCTATGGCATAGGAGAATGGGTCATATCCATCATGGAGCACGTAAGTTACTCAGAGAGACTATGAAGTGTTTAGAAGTGAGTACAAAACATGATGATGTGTGCAGAGGATGCGTACTTGGGAAGTTATGAAAGGAAACATTTCCAAGGGAGTGACAGTAAAGCCAAGGGTGTGTTAGATTTGATACATATTTGTGGTCTATTGTCCACTAAGTCTCTCAAGGGTTATGAGTATTTCGTGACTTTTATTGATGACTTCTCGGAAGACCTGGATTTATTTCTTGAAGACATGAGATGAAGTCTTTTGTTGCTTCCAAGAGTGTAAGGCTCTTGTGGAGAGCTCGACAGGAAAGAAGATTAAGGCTCTTTAGACAAATAATGGGGGCGAGTACATTGAGAAATCCTTCAAGGATTTCTGCACTAAGAAGGGAATCAAGAGGGAATGGACAACTCTGTACAACTCGTAGCAGAATGGGGTTGCAAAAAGAAAGAACAAAATGATAGTTGGAGCAACGAGGGCCATGCTATATGATTAGGACATGCTTAGATAATTTTGGGCAGAAGCATGTAGCACAACACTTTACATTCAGAATCGGGTCCCGCACAAGGTGTTGGAAAAGGTGACACTCGAGGAGGCATTTGCAGGGAAGAAGGCAGAAGTCCAGATATTTCAGGACTTTTGGTAGCATAAGATAGTGTCACAATATAGATGACAAGTGAACCAAGTTTGACTCGACTATAGAGAAGGGGTATTTCGTTGGTTACAACGAAACCTCCAACTCATATAGGATTTATATTCTAGGAAGTAGGAAGGTCATCGTGAGAGGAGATGTTAGGTTCCAGGAGGAGAAAGCTTTTAGGAGATCTTGTGAGTTGCCTACAATTGATCAGAGTCAACAAGCAGATGCAACAAGGGTTGAACAGGTACCTTAGGTGCAGGGCATGAGCATGAGTACAATGACTACTAGTATAGGCACATGTACAAGTGTTGAGTAGAGTTTGTAGCATGTGGAGTGGCAACAAGATGAGGAGCTCGAAGCTCCACCCACTACGAGTGGGAGAAGGAGTTGCAAGGTCCTTCAGAGATTGAAAGATGCGCAGGAGTTTGTGGGAGCTCCTAGATCGAGCACCAAGGACAAAAGACCACTGAAGAGATATTCCGGGTACAAGATGTTGATGAGTGAGCTTATTAACAATGGGCCTTCCAGCTATGAAGAGGCTACACAACAATAGGTGTGGCAGGATACGATGGTGTAGGAGTACAAGTCAATCATGTTGAATGATGTTTGGGAGGTGGTGCCTAAACCATTGGATATGGCAATGGTTTATTCTAGCTGGATCTGCAAGATCAAGTACGCAACAAATGGCAACATAGAAAAGTTGAAGGCAAGGTTTGTGGCCAAGGGGTTCTCTCAGAAATAAGGAATAAATTATGAGGAGACATTTTTGCTTGTGGCTAGGTATGTCGATCTCACTTGCAACACAAATGGGATGGCAGATCCATCAAATAGATGTCAATACAACATTCCTAAATGAAGTCATAGGAGAGAAGGTGTACATCAAACCACTGGAGGGTTTTGAGATGCATGGGAGGGAAACCCATGTATGCAGGTTGAAGGGAGCATTATATAAACTCAAGCAAGCTCCTAGAGCATGGTATGGTCGAATTGACAGCTACCTGTAGCAGATAGGCTTCTTGAAGAACGAGATAGATTCGAACCTCTACTATCTTATGGTAGGAGGTAAGCCACTCATTCTCGTGTGATATGTGGATGATCTATTTTTGACTAGGTCACCTGGTGTCATAGAACACTGCAAGAGGGACTTAGCAGCAGAGTTTGAGATGGCCTTGGGGTTGATGCACTATTTTCTAGGAACTGAGGTGTGGCAGACAGATGGGGAGATCTTCCTTGGTCAAGGGAGACATGCTATGGAAATCTTGAAGAAATTTAGGATGTTGGACTGCAGACCCATGTCTATAGCTATGATAACCAATTAGAGGAAGATTGATGTGTCAAAGTAAGAGGCAGTGGGCCCCACCTTATATAGACAACTTATTGGCTCGCTTATGTATCTGGTCATTGCAAGGCTAGACATTTTCTTTGCGGTCAACACTCTTAGTCAGTTCATGGTGGAATCAAAGAGTGCATTGGACAATGACGAAGCATGTGTTGCGATATTTACGAGGTACAATTGAGTATGGGTTGAGATATATTGAGGGTGATTGATCCGGATTAAACAGGAACGCAACAAATTACATATATAACCATACATACAGAGATGCAACAGAAATAATATTTCATTTCATTACTGTAAAATACTGAATTATGCTTACAAACAGAAATGGAAATAAACTAGCTAAGGCAATGGTAGCTTATCTCTGAGAAGAGATGTGGCGCTACATGCCTCTGAACTGTCTTACAATGAGGCTCGAAGGCCTATTTATTGTTGAGAAACAATTGAAAACCCTAAACATCCAAAAACCTAACCCTAGGAGATGAAGCGCCAAATTATGGGCCTCGTTTTGGGTAAATTAATACATCAACTTCCCTAGGTCGTAACTTTGGCATACAATCTCTGTTTGATGCATACAATACCTTGTTAGAAAGATCTATCCGAGGACTACAACTTTGGGATAAGCAATGTGGGTCCTAGTTTTCCCAAAAAACGTCGTTTAGGGCCTCAAAACGGCTCCGGAAGTTTAGGACTTGGAAAACTACTAAAAATAGTAAACTGTGCTACAATTAAGGAAACTGAAAAATTGAAAGAATCAATGGTGGGGGTCCAAGTGGAATTGGCGGGTGGCCACCAATATGCACCTGGATCATTCCTGCCCCCCTTAGGAAGCAATGATCCCCATTGCGTTGAGTTCCTCCATGAGATGAGGAAACTTCTGCTGAACTTGGTCCCCGGTGAGCCACTTGCCCTGGTGAAGGAGTTTGCCTGCTTAGCAACTCGATATAGTTGGATGATCTGCTGGCGAGTGTGCTTGATCTGTGTGTCCATGATCCGATTAGTTGCAGCTTGTTCCATGCAATTTGGATTTAACTCT
Organism: Pinus taeda; assembly: GCA_000404065.3. Taxonomy (NCBI): domain Eukaryota; kingdom Viridiplantae; phylum Streptophyta; class Pinopsida; order Pinales; family Pinaceae; genus Pinus; species Pinus taeda. The sequence continues at coordinate 59,261 of APFE031760230.1, forward strand.
GTGGGTGTGAGCTGTTCCACAATGTCGGATGTGTCTAGTAATGGTGGAAAGTATGGCTGAAGGCAGTCCACATTGAACACTGGGTGTAGGCCAAGGAACGGGGGAATGCTGAGCTCAAATGCATTGTCTCCGTAATGGTGTAAGGACCATATCGGAGTGGTCTGAGTTTCCGATAGGCTCCGGTAGGGCGTTCCTTTTGCAAATGCAACTAGACTTTGTCGCCCACCCAAAACTTGTGTGGCACCTGATGCTGATCATGTCGCTGCTTGTATTGGCATTTTATTTCTCCAGAATGTTGTGGACCTCCTAGCAGATATGTTGGATGTGCTCAATGAAGATGTTTGCCTTATCTGTTTCAAATTTCGGACTGGACATGAGCCGAATCTGCTTGAGTCGCTGGCAATGGCATGGCCACATCAATGGGACATAGTGGCTGGAATCCCAAGCCCACCTGAAAAGGGCTGTGGCTAGTTGAGCTGTGGAGAGCCCGGTTATAGCTGTGCTGAACATAGGGGAGGCTCTCATCCCATGTGCCTGGATGCTTTGAGTTGTACATGCGCAGAATGTGTACGATCATCTTGTTGACGACCTCTGTCCGACCATCAGTTTGGGGATGGAAGGCTGTGGACTTAGTGAGTTTGATGTCCAGCATCGACCAGAGACTGGACCAAAATGTACTGAGGAACCTGCTATCCCGATCTGAGATGATAGACTGTGGGATCCCAAAGTGTACCCACACTTGTTCAAAGAAGAGTTTAGCAGTGGCTTTTGTTGTGATATTCTTCTTGCAGGCCGACATAATGGCCATCTTCGAGAACCTGTCAGCGACCACAAAAACACAGTCGTTTCCATGCTTAGTAGAAGGAAGGCTCGACATGTAATCCATGGAGATGGATTCCCAAGGTCGACTAGGGGTAGGCAATGGGGTATATAGGCCTTACTTTTTGATTGTCGGTTTGGCAGTGGCGTAGGCAGTGCAAGATCTGATGTACTTCCCGACATCCTGTCAAAGATTTGGCCAATAGAAATACTTCTGCAATATTGCCATCATTTTCTCAACCTCAAAATGCCCAGCAGGCCGACTGTAGTGTGCTTCCCAAATCATCTTGGCATGCTCGCTTGAAGGAACACAAAGGTGACCCAAGTGGCATAACAGGGCATCCTGGAGGTGAAAATCTGGAACATGCTAACCCTCCAAGAGTGTCTGGTATGTGTGGTCGAATTCTAGGTCGCTTTTGTAGAGAAGTGGCCAATTAGAAGTCTCGTGCCCACAAGAGTTGAGCACAGTGGTTAACGCTATGATCAGTGGTCGACTGAGGCAATCTGCAACATTATTGGTGCTGCCCTTCTTATATTTGATATTCAAATGTAACTATTGTAGGTATGTGGACCACTTCTGATGGCGATCATTCTGCAATTTCCCTTGGGTCCGTATGAACTGTAGGGCCGATGGTCTTTGTGGATGACCGTTTCCTTCCCCAAAATGTAATGCTTCCATTATCGACAGGCTTGCACAATGGAATACATCTCTTTGTCATAAGTGGGATACTTCCAAACTGTGTCTCATCACGCTTCATTAATGATGATTGTACCCATCACTGTACTGCATTATGTGCCATTTCTGCACCATGTTGCCATACTGACCTATGTGTTGGCTACATCTTGCTTGCTTGTTGTCCCTAGCATGCTTGTTGTCCTTAACATGCTTGCTGTTGCATGCTAGCTGTAACATTGCATGCTTGGTGTATTTGCTGCTAAGTACCATACAACTGTCCCAATGTTAGTTGTCCCTTGCATGCTGCTCTCCTTCAGAGACAGATGCACTCGCTGTTCCGGCAGTTCCTGGTAGTTCCAACAGTTCTGGTTGTTCTCGGCAGTTTCGGTAGTTCCTGGCAGTTCCGGCTGTTCTCGACAGTTCTGGCAGTTCGGCTGTTCCCGGTAGTTTCGACAGTTCCGATAATTCTGGCTGTTCTCGGCAGTTTCGGCTTCTGTCCTTTGCGTCAGCTTTCCCGCCTGTTCTGGCAGTTTCCGACAGTTTCGACAATTTCGGCTGTTCTCGGTAGTTCAGGCAATTCTAGCTATTCCTGACAGTTTCGGCAGTTCTGGCTTTCCCCGACAGTTTCGACAGTTCCTGATAGTTCCGGCTTTCCCCGGTAGTTCCGACAGTTCTCGACAGTTCCGGCTTCTTTCCTCTGCGTCAACTTTCCTGGCTATTCTGTAGTTCCGACAATTTCGGCTATTCCCTACAGTTTCGACAGTTCCGGCAATTTGACTATTCCCGACAGTTCCAGCAGTTCCCGACAATTCCTGGCAGTTGTTGTAGTTCCCGACAGTTTCAGCTTCTGCCCACTGGATTAGGGCAGCGTTATCCCTTAGAATCTCTCCTCCTACTAAAACCCAAAGACAAGTAGAGAGGAAGAGATCCCAAGTGTGTTGAAATGACTTGAAAGCCACCTCTATTTATACTAAAACGTTGAGCAAAAGTGGGGTTTATTTGGTTGCTGGCTGACCTTGACGAATTGCCCCACAACACAAATAAATTCATATCTCCATGAATACTTATCGGAATCGGATGATCTTTAGATCAATCTTACATCCTTCGATGAGAGGGATCCAAGAAAAATATCAGCTTCCATTAATAAGATGACCCACATGGAGTTTGGCCCTAGTTGCCAATTTTAACACTTCCTCTCAACTAGGGAGAACTCCATTCACTGATCCATATGTCTGACTGTACTATCTCTGCGATCAGTGCCCTGCACTGCTCTGCTCTGCTTTACTGAACAATGAACAAGAATAATTGATCGAGAATGTCTCATACCATTCGCTACTGACCCGAAGTCAGTTTCATCTGAAGAGAGTGTGTCACATCACTCTTCTTGGCCCTAAGATCAATATCACAAGAGAGTGTCTCAAACCACTCATACTGATCCTAGATCAGTTTCATTGATCCCAGATCAATGGAGGCCATCTTAGCATAGGGAGTACTGATACATCGATGTGTCCATCGATAGTACTATTATGGTCCCTAACCCCATTTCCCTACTCATTGATCAGATGAGAGGTACTTCCCATCAGTCCTAGACTGCATGGGTAGGATGCCTCGACAGGAGAACTAATCATCCTGTCCACAGGAGAATGAATCATTCTGCCCAACAGTCGCCACGGCAGAACTAATCATCTTGGCCCACAGGAGAATTAATCATCCTGTTTCACAGTTGCCATGGGAGAACTAATCATCTCGGCCCATAGGAGAACTAATCATCTTGTTTCACAGTTGCCACGGGAGAACTAATCATCCCAGCCCACAGGAGAACTAATCATCCTGTTCAACGGTTGCCACGGGAGAACTAATCATCCCGGCCCATAGGAGAACTAATCATCCTGTTCAACAGTTGCCACGGGAGAACTAATCATCCCAACCCACAAGAGAACTAATCATCCTGTTCCACAGTCGCCACGGGGTATCACAGGGGAAGGTTGAACCTGTCATCTTGTACATAGCTCACCACTAGGGGAGGGTTAGTTGCCCTATGGTCGTATGTTGTTCCAGTAAGTACCCCAAGCCCCCCCAGGGCTCCTAGAGCTCAATGCATGCAACATGCAGGATCCTTATAAGAAGGTCTCTCAACGACTCCAAGTCGTTCGAGAAAGTCATAGATTTGACCTTTCCCCGGGGCTTTGACAAAATGTCTGCGACTTGTACATCAGTCTTAATGCGATGGAGCCTCCTCGCTCATCGACTTACCATATCCTGGATAAGACAGTATCTGATGTCTATTGCTGGAGCAATCATCGAATACGGGATTCCTCAATAATCAAATCCCCCCTTTGGTTGTCACAGAGAATCACAGTGGAATTCATCATGTGTACAAACAGCTCACTTAAGAGCTTTTGCAACCATGCAGCTTCACATAAGATCATACTCGTAGGTATGTATTCGGTCTCGGCGGTGCTTATAGCAACCAACTTCTGCTTCCTGCTCATCCATGATATCGAAGCAGAATCCAAAGAGAACCAACACTGAGAAGTGCTCTAGTGATCCTCCACACTGCTTGCCCAGTCAGCGTTCGAATAATCATGCAGTTTCATATTTCCAACAGTGTATCTCAATCCATGAGAGATTGTGCCCCGAAGATATCTCAGAAGATTCTTGGCACCAATCCAATGAGGCTCAACCAAATATGAGCTCACCATGCTAGCTGCATGTTGTCGCACAGATTGTCTGGGCAGCGCGACAACGCTTAGACCGGGGGGCTATCACCCTGATCCCCGATCTCTCCATTTAAGCTGTCTCTCGAGGCTAAAGGGGGTAGACCCTATGGGATAAAGGAAGACCAGTTGTGGACTAGTTGGGTTGGAAGACATAACAAGGCAATTTAGCCCCTGATTGATTTTAGAAATTAATGTACCAATGCCTTATGGAGTTAATGATTAAATGATTATTTTTAAATGTTGCAAAAAATATGAACCTTGGAAAACAATTATTTATCATCAAATATTCCAATCAAAGATTAATTTTACGAAATGTGAGATAATCAATAAATGCACAATGCCTTAACAATATTCCAACAATTAAAATTCAAAAGATTAAATGCTTTAAATAACCATGCAATTTTAAATGGTAATCAATTACCACTTTCATATAGCTAATCTTCAAATAAACATTTAAGCATGTTTAACTATACAAAAAAAATGATAAATATTAATCCCACATCAAAATTTTAGCCTTGGCGGAAAAGATACACCAAAATCGTAAATATGACAAGTCCTTGAGCCAAGACTAAATCTGACAAAACATTTCAAATTTATTTATTTATTTTTATTTTTGAATATAAACTAGAAAATAAAACAGACTAAAATAAAACCTAAGGATAAAATCTCTTTTGCTTATAATTTTTGTTTTTTTTTATTAAAACAAAATGAAACTTAAATATATTTGTTCTAACTAATCTTAATTAAATAACTGAAAAATCTATTTTTAACAAACTACCCTTTTTATAAATACAACAAAATGAAATCGATATTTTTTATTTATTTATTTTTTATAATATATATATTTTAAACAAAGAAATAGAATAAACTTAAAAAAAATCGACTAAAGAAAAAACCTAAGGATTAAAACTTTTTTATGTTTTTTGGGATTTTTTGTTTGTTTTATTTTTATTTTTATTTATTCTATGATTTTTTATAGTTCTAAATTAAAATTTCAAAATCAAATATATCTAAAATTAACAGAATCTAATTCTAGAACTAAGATCTATCTAAAACAAAATTTTAATTTTAAAATTAAAACTAAAATGCATAAACTAAACTGAATGAAAATAGAAAAAATTATACGCACAAAACCTAAGGTCGAAAATGAAATTCGTTTTTTGTGTGCAGGTGTTTGACCGCAGAGAAGAGGTGATAGATGCAGGTCAATGGCAACGTTGGGAGCTGGACGAGGGGCAATAGATACAACTGAGGCAGCGTTAGATCGAATAGCAAGAGCAACACGCAGGGGTAAGACGGGTTCGAAGCAGGCAGTGAGGATGGGTATGGAGAGAAATGGCAGCAGATCTGTAGCTTTGCGTACAAAAAGGAGGAGGGTGCTGCGGAAATGAGGAACACAGAGGCGCTTGGAGGTATGACAACAGAAAAGCAGTGGGCAATACGTTGGTAACTTGTAGGTTTGCAAAGCGTGGAGCAGGTTAGAGGGAGCAACGAAAAAAATCGAAGTGTTTTTTGTATACAGGTGTGACGGTGGAAAAGATTTTTTTCGAGATGGATGGACGGCAAAGAGAAATAGGGCAGCATGGAGAAGCTGAGATGTAGGTTGAGCAGCATTTGGATGGTTTGTTGGTAAGGCGTGGAGATGAAGGTATGAATGCTATACAACAGCGGCAAAGGATGAAGGGACTGCGTGGTCTGGAATGTAATGCGGAGAACGCAAGAAATGGCAGCGGCGCAATGCAAGGAGAGTTGGGAAGGAGATCACAGGAATGAGATGATCACAGGTTTTGAAGGGAGAAAAATGCAGAGAATGGCCAGGAGGGGAAGATTAACGATGGGAGAAAGCTGAAGTTGCCAGAGGGTTTTGCTAGCAGCAATGAAGCAATCACGCCCAAGTGCGTGGATATGAACACAATTTGCCTTAAAAAAAAAAAAATTTAACTTCTCAGCCACCAAAATGAAAACGTAAAACTCAAAATCCCACCAAAATTTCTGGATCTGAAGTAAATATCCTTGCCAGAACTGAACCTGAGGCCAGACCTTACCCTCCAGGGCCTAGATCTGGCTTCGGATAAAATGTTTTCTTCTGACCTACAACCTGTAATAACAAAAACCGAACAACTAGAAACAAAATATGCAAGAAACAAAACTAAAAACCCTAAAACCAGTTAAATAATTACAATATTCACAGTTTAAAAGGCTCTAAGCAGCCAGATTTGTCAAAAATCCACGTAAATATTTTCAAAATTTTAGATTCACTATGAGATACTTCAGAAAACCTCTCATGCATTCAAAAGATAAATTTAAATGATAAACCCAGGATCAAAACTAACTGGGCTCTTCAAGAAAATGCTTTTCGGGAGCTAGCTGGTTTGGCCGAAAACTTCCCCAAACGTTCGTTGATCATCACAATTTAGATTTTCTGCACAACTCGCTTCAACTGTCAATAAAGTGGGAAAAAACAATACTAAAATCCAAATCCAATGGAGACACCTGCCATTATTTTCAGAAATTCTATTACCATTCAAACCCTAGTGAGTAAACAAGATATCTGTGTTCAACATCGCTCTTCATCAAGTTATTATCAATGGTTGAAATTAAATTTACGCAGAAAAATAAAACATCTTACAACATTTCAGAAGAGTAACACCAGCAAGATTTCAACCCCAAAGTCTTTCTTTATTGCATATAGAAAATGACTACGAGCGAGCTTTCTTCAGCATAAGACTCACAGATCGAATGATCTCAAATGACCCCTGACACCCTATTTAAAGGAAAATTTCCCAACAGCGAGTTCGAGTGATCCATGTCAAAATGATCTCGACTGTAGATGAGGATCAAAATCTCTTCTAATCTCATCCGTCGAAATTTAAATGCATTTTAATATATTAAAAAATTAAAATCTTGCATTTATTTCCTCAAAACTTTGACCTATTTTATTTATTATTTTTTTAATTTCTTATTTATTTATTTATTTATTTTATTTAGTATTTTTATTATTTTAATTTTTATATTAATTTTATGTAATTTTTATATTTTTTTAATTTTTAATTTTTATTATTATTATTATTTTTATTGGATCCTTGAACTTAGCCTTTAGAAAAATCACCTAGGACCTAGGACTTATGAAGGGATAAAACATTTTCTAACCCTCAAGACACTTTACATCATGACTTTTACAATTTTACATCTCAAGGGGAGAAAACCCATTTGACATAGACCCTCATAGACCACCCAGTTCTGCGACACAAATATAATCTAGCAGATCAAGCAATTTGTAATAACCTAACCAAATAGTTAGAATTATTTCCAAATTACTTTTACATAGAGTCGAAGCACATTAGGATTCTCCTAAGATTCTAATGACAAAATTCATTCCTGCTTTGGGGTTAGGCTGAAGGAAAACTCTGCTGATCATGGATCGGTGAGACAAAAAACCTTCCGAAATGTAGATTATCACTAGAAAATTAGGTTTGCCTAGTTAGTTTACATACATGACTCAGATTTGCTAAGATTATTTACAATTTACACATGCAGGTTGGGTTTGCAAAACAATATGATTGGGTTGATGACGACAGTCGAATGGCATGGGCATATTGATCAAGCGCTATTCCTTTTGCGAAAAGGGGGTGTACTGCTATGGGTAGTTGACACGTAGTGGTCAACACTGCAAAACATATGTCCGGACAGAAGTTGACTAAGAACATCAACACGAATGAGTTTATGAAACTCAGAGGCATGTGCCAAATCTAGTCCGACATCACTACCATATAACTTCTGAAAGTTAAAATCCTCGAGGTAGTCACAGGCTTGCAGTTTATCATTCCACATCCGGAATCCAATTCCCTCTTACTTCTACAAATGAGAGGGTTTGTAACTGTCAGAAATAGATTGCCCTGATAAGGTGCCGGTATGAGAGTTCTATCATCCACAACCTTTGGGTAATGGTTTGGATTAGTTTCACTCCTAGTGAATCTCAGCTTCTTGAGACAGTTATCAATCCTCTCATACTACGCCTGGGGTGTTTTGCTTCAAGCCATAGGGGGCTTTCTTCCACCTGTATACATGAGATTCCCGATCATGAATCTCAAACTCCTCGGGTTGTTCCAAACCTGTGGACCTGCTGCATGAGGGGAATGGTCCCCTTATAAGATTTTCCTTTGGTACATCTCAGACATGTACCTTCATGCACTTCTTAAATTCAGGAATCCCTATCACCATTTAACTCAGATCGGGTAGGGCCCCATAGGTAGACCTCCGATGTTATAGATGCGATATGTCAATTGACATGATCCCCAATGGACCATCCTTCAACTTAATACAAATTACCAACCCTGAACCCATGAGAAAAAGCATCTTTGAAAATTCTATTTTTAACACGTACCTTTCCATCAATGAATGCCATCCTGAAACCTTTGACTTCCATTTCCGAGATGGACATCAGGTTCTTCTTGCGATTAGGTACATAAAAGAGATTCTTGTAAATGAATAGAGTTACCCTCATTCAATTGAGGGGTAACATTCCCTACACCCTTCCCGGGATAGGTGGCATCGACTCCAAGTATAATCCCACGGTTGTTTCCGTCTCTACCAAATTCGAGAGAGCACCCTTCTATCCGATGAGGTGCCTTGAAGCACTACGATCAATAAGCCAGACTCCCAAAGAATCTGAAGGAGAGGGCCAATACAAGATAACGCTTCTTTATCTTATCAGAAACAACATTTGATTCTTCATACCTGGGGTTCCTTGCTTTCTCTAAAGAGTCGGTCGTTTCCTTGATGACTTGCATTACCTGTCATTCCTTTGATCATTGAAGTTGTCCTTGGAATGATTGGTATCATCATCAAGTGATGTGTCACTACCTCAGACACTCCTTTGCATAATGGCCGAACTTATTACAACCAAGGCATCTGCCTTTCCTTCCACCCTTAGATCCGGACTTCCCATTGAAGTGATCTTTAGGTAGGCCATTAGAAACTTCTACTGCTTTATTCTGATAATATTCTCTGCTTCGACTTCACCCTTGGTGAATTTGAAGAGGGATGAGGAATCCACTGATACTTTTGTCCTTTCCCAACTGTCTTCGGTGATTGCTTTTTCACTCTTGCTTGGGCATTGTCTTCACCTCAGCTCCGATACCATGTTAATTTTAGGTATGTTCTATGCTTAGAG
>APFE031760230.1:72383-135073 GCA_000404065.3 Pinus taeda
TGGTCTAGTATAGAGTAGGTATAGAGTTAGGTAAAGTGTGTTTCTTTACCGTTGTACATTTTGTAACTTACAATCCGACGGTCACGATATGTAGTGATCCGACGGTTCATTCTCTCCTCGGTATTACCGACACTTGATCCATGGCTTGACACCCGATTTGGTCCATGAATTCTATTTAAAGTGCATGGAGGGTCATTTGTAGGTTAACCGTGCATGAGAGAAGCTTATGTAAATTTTCATTCTTTTATTAATAAATTGCCTGTAGTAGCCACGTTGGCACAGGCCGTGGACTCTTTCCCTCTCTGAGGGTTTTAACCACGTCAAAATACTGGTGTATTGATCTGTGATCTGTTTGTGAGCGGTGTCCTTCTGGTGTTCTGTCTGAGGAACTTACCCTGTAAATTCCTACAAAGTTTGGGCTCTCTATACATTGCATCTCTACACAACTCTATGCACATAGACATCACTGTATCAGTGCAGTACCATATCAATATACTTGTCACAATCTCAAATTCTGTCTATGAATATGACCTCAATAGCATGATGCTCGGCTCAGAACATAGTATCACTAGCATGTCAACAATATGTTGAAGTCAAAAAATACCATAAAGATGAATTGGGAAGGTCATGAAGCAGTTTCAGTGATGTCAAGACCACTAATGTCATGGTGCTAGGTCTCCAAGGAAGTCGTGATGAAAGGATACTAATGATGAGCAGCTCAAGCAAAAGAAGCATCAAGGTGAAGATCTCCTCTTCACACACCAAGTAAATATCTTTCAATTTTATAATCAGATTTGGTTAAATGATTTCATGATTGCAAGGGAATTTATAAATCGGTTAGATAATCAAAAGTCCTTGCATAGAATAAGGAGGATTGTCAAAATCCTCATAGAAAAGAGAAATCATTGATATCTATGAAAAGGTCTATAAAGGTCAAGCATTGTTCGAATCCATCAAGAGATTCATAGGATTCATATGATATCACTCAAAAGTCCTCTCATACATGAATAGCAGAAGAGGAGACATAAAGAGAGTATATGAAATGCTAGATATGCTCTCGGAAATTAAAGTAAAGAAGGTCACTTGGACCTACACAATAGTAAAGATGTCAAAGAATGAAGGAATAACTTCATGAGGATATGATAAGAAGGTGGTCATCATTGATGAGCAAGATAACAAATATCAATGAACAAAGAAGGTTACCTCACCCAGCAATTTGTGGTCTCTATGCTAGATAGAGAAAGACAAGTTGCAGTCTATAGTATTATTAAAGGATGAAAGAATTCAACCATGTGCAGAAAAGATAGGCAAGGTTGGCCCTCAAGCAAAGACAAAAATAAGTATAGTTAAGATTCAATGCTATAGAAAGATTTTGGAAGTTCATATCACTGAAAAATGGAGGAAGCTAAAGAAAAGGGCCAAGGAAAGAGGGAGTGTCAAACCTCTCCTATGAGTAAGATACTATCCCTCACAAAAGGATCCTATCATAAGCTCCTATATCTTGTGTTTTAAGATATGACAATGTTAATAAGATGCATCATGGCATCATGAAAGCATTAGAAGCAAGAGCTAGTGACATCACCATGGATATCATGAAGGACAAAAGGGACAAAATCCATGGCAGTCAAACAAGAAGGATATAGCTCTCGGGAATCTCATTGAACATTGAAGGAAAGAAAGATGTCATCCAAGACAAGGCTCATCATACATCAAGGAAAAAAGGAAACATCTGCCAAATAGGGATATGCAAGATCCTCAAGATTCTATGAAGGAATCCTCATCGGAGGGTTCACTAATATAGAGAGGGAGAAAGTGTTTCATCAGGAACTCCAACTTACAAAATTCATGGGATTGAAGATCTATTCAATCAAGGAAGTTATTGGAAGAAGCCTAGATGACCTAAAAGTAAAATGAGATATGTGTTGATTTAGGGTAGCATCGGATGTGCTCTAGCCACAAAATTTGGTGGAGAGGCTAAGCCACATGAGATTTCCAATACCCAGAAAGGGTTTGGGCAGATTCTAGACAGTTTGGGAGATTTAAACTAATTAATATTTTTAATGGAGTCCCTAAGGCTGAACTTAGGGAAATTAAAATATTAATGTGAATTAATATAACACTGTGTTAGAATGGTCCAAAAGTCATGGATCAAGCCAAATCTAATCTTAGCCATTGATTAGGGACTTAATCTCAGTCGTTGATCTGTCAACGAGAAAAGTATATGAGGAGGCTTGATGGTCACTTGGAGAACACACCAAGAGATCAAGATTTCGACTTTCAAGTGCTGGGTTTGTTGAGAAAGTTAAGAGAGTGATCTGGAGTTGCAGCTGAGTGGCAGTGAATATAAAAGCAGAGAGGCAGAGATAGTGCTTGGAGGATCAGCACAGCAGCCAGGAAAGTTGATGCAGAGGGCAGAAGTCGAAGCTGCCAAGAAAGCTGACGCAAAGAGCAGAGGCCAGAACAGTTGGAATTGCTGGGAACGCAGAGGGTAGATGCCAGAACTGTCGGAACTGTCGGGAAAGCTGACACAGAGGGCAAAAGCCGGAACTGCTGGGAACAACCGAAGCTGTCGAGAAAGCTAATGCAGAGGGCAGAAGAGGCTGACACTAGGGTTTTTCCTAGGGCAGATTGGGGCCGAGGAGCTGCTGGAGTGTTTATCCGGGGTTTCAACCAGAGCATCTGTCTCCGAAGGAGAGGTACTACTACCGAGATTTTTCTCTGTTGGATGAGCCGGATTTGGCACCCAGATTGTATTTTGAAACTGCTTAATAAATCAAAACCTCAAATAGCTGCACCAGTTTTCCCGCGTTGAGTTTTTCCGGGGACATTAGTCCAAAAATAACAGTGTCATTTGTGTGCTTGTTTCTATTTCCTTTCGTTGATGATCTGTAATGTGTTGAGCATGTACTTGTGTTTATTTTCAGTATTTACCTGGTAAATAACTTGTTAATTAATCAAAACAAGTAGGAAGGAATAAATCAAAAAGTACATGGGAGGTTTCTAACTATTAGACATAGAAACTTCAACATGGTATCAGAGCATGGTTGCAAATCATAGGAGAACTGAGGACATCAGCCGAGCAGAGCAGTAGCAGCAGAAAACAGCTGTCTCGAGTGATAGAATTCGTTCCTCGCAGCAAAACAACAAGCAAGGGGTGACGCAGTCCCTGCCTCATCAAGTCCGGGCCAAGAAGAGGCTGCGCAGAGGCTGAGGGAGGCAAAGACAGGCTCACACAGAGGCCAAGAGGGCTCACATAGAGGCTAGGAGGGCTCACGCAGTTGGCTTAGGGAGCTAGTTTGTCAGTGCTGGGACTACGCAGAGCCTAGGAGCTCTCATCTTCAGGGTGCTGGAGTTTAGTTGGTTGTGGATAAGTTGCAGAGTGGAGTTGGTGGGGTACTATTGTCAGAACAATACATAACAGGGCAAGGCCAAGGAGGAGGGAGTTGCTACCGAGTGTTTCTAGCCGAGAAATCTAGATCAGTGGTGCGGTTGCGCAGACGATCAAAATAGGGGGCATCTCGACATCGACAGAAGGATTTCCAAGAGGGAAATCGAGGCTCAGAGGGAGTCGCATCAAGAACTTCCAGGAGAGAAGTAGAAGAGCAGCGGAATGGCACTACATGGAGTAAGAGACCAGGATAGACTAGACGGAGCCTCAAACTTCGTAATCTGGAAGGCCAGAATCTTATCCGTACTTGACAAAAATCGTGTCAAGCACTTCACCTTGAAGACGATAGCGGTCCCAGTTGACCCAACTGACAATGATAAGTATGAAAAAGCAATGGCGAGGGCCAAAAGTATCATTCTTGACGGGGTCAAGGATCATATAGTACCACATATAGCTGAGAAGAATACGGCACGAGAGATGTGGGAGGCCTTGACCAAGTTGTATCAGCATACTTCCGTGCAGAGGAAGATGCTCCTAGAAAATCAGTTGCGGTCATACCAGATGCAGAAGGGAGAATAGATCGACACCTTCCTCGATCGATTGAAGGAAATCCGAGATCAGCTAACTTCCATAGGGGCCACACCAGATCCAGAGTTGATCGTGAAAACAGCCTTGAATGCAGTCTCAAAAGACTGGGAGGTGTTTGTCTAGAGCAGACTGGGCAAGGCGACCCTTCCAGATTGGGAGGAAATGTGGGCGGCTCCTCGCTAAGAAGAGATTAGGAGGGTGACCAAGACGGGAAGCAGTAGCAATGGGATCCGAATCAAGGAGGAGGAGGTGGATGTTGCCCTAGCATCTAAGGGTAAGCAAGAAAAGTGGAAGAAGAAAGACCTCTCCAAGGTCAAATGCTTCCACTGTGGGGAGCTGGGTCATTATGCGACCCAGTGTCCGAGGAAGAAGAGCAAGGAAGAGGCTTCTGAGACCAAGGCAGCGCCAGCAAGGGCAGAGAAGAAAGTGGAGACAAATGATGTCTGTGACATGAGTACACACACACCACTTAAGCGAATGTGGGGAGACATCGAGTTGTAGTCAAGAGGACTACAGAAGATGAGGGGCAGGATCCACAAGGTACCCAACCTCTTGGATTATACCTGGCTATAGGAGCCCCAAAGAGGAGTACCAGGACTGGCGGATGTTGGTAGAGACGGATGAGGATGGAACAGCAGAGAGAGCTACAATGCAGGATTCCCAGGACAGTGCGAGGCTAGCAGGCTGCAACAGTGAGAGACGCATGGGAGTGTTGTACCAGTGCAAGATGGCACAGATAGATGTGCAACAGTGCGAGATGCAGGGAGTTGTCGCAGTAGCGCAGAGGTCAGAGAGGGAGCACTTGTCAGCGATAGAGGGAGCTTCAGCATTGTGAGTGTCTCTAGCCTTACAGAGATGTCAGAGTTGGGAGATCAGTTACTTACTTCTCAGTAACTGAGTTGTAGTGCAACAGTTAGCAGTGGTGGTGCTATGGGCAGCATGATGAGAGGGGATGTAGTGCAAATGCAACAGTAGCAGTGGCAGGGCCATGGGCAGAAGCGCAGATGCAAAGGGAGTTGTCGTACAGATGCAGCAGTGGCAGTGGCAGAGCCATGGGTGGCAGTACGGGATGCAGCAATACAGATGATGGGAAGTAAGCCTAGCATCAGGGACCGATGTCGAATGATCATAGTAATACTCAATAAGGAGTATTGCTAGAGCACAGTCCTTGCTAAGAGGAAGTGTTGATTTGGGGTAGCACCGGATATGCTCTAGCCACGAAATTTGGTGGAGAGGCTAAGGCACATAAGATCTCCAATACCCAGAAAGGGTTTGGGCAGGATTCTAAATAGTTTGGGAGATATTAAACTAATTAATATTTGTAATGGAGTCCCTAAGTCTAAACTTAGGGAAATTAAAATATTAATGTGAATTAATATAAAACTATGTTAGAATGGTCCAAAAGTCATGGATCAAGCCAGATCTAATCTTAGCCGTTGATTAGGGACTTAATCTCGATCGTTGATCTGTCAACGAGAAAAGTATAAGAGGAGTCTTGAGGGTCACTTGGAGAACACACCAAGAGATCAAGATTTCGACTTTCTGGGGCCGAGTTTACTGAGAAAGTTGAGAGAGTGATTTGGTGTTGCAGCTGAGAGGCAGTGAATACAGAAGCAAAGAGGCAGAGATAGTGTCGGGAGGATCAGCGCAGCAACTGGGAAAGTTGACGCAAAGGGCAGAATCCGGAACAGTCGAAACTGTTGGGAACTATCAGAACTGCCGGGAAAGCTGACGTAGAGGGCAGAAGCTTGAAAACTGCCGAGAACTGCTAGAACTGTCCAGAAAGCTGACACAGAGGGCAGAAACCAGAACTGTCGGGAATAGTCAGAACTACCAAGAAAGCGGGCGTAGAGGGAAGAAGAGGCTAACATAGTCCACAGAGGCTGACGTTGGGGTTTTTCGGGGGGAAATTGGAGCTGAGGAGTTGTCGGAGCGTTTATCCGGGGTTTCAGTCGGAGCATCTGTCTCCAAAGGAGAGGTACTACTGCCAAGATTTTTCTCTGTTGGGTAAGCCGGATTTCGCACCCAAATTGTATTCTGAAACCACTTAATAAAACAAACCCTCAGATAGCTACACCGATTTTCCCACATTGGGTTTTTCGGGGGACATTAGTCCAAAAATAGCGGTGTCATTTGCGTGCTTGTTTCTGTTTCCTTCAATTGATGATCTGTAATGTGTTGAGCATGTACTTGTGTTTATTTTCAGTATTTATATGGTAATTAACTTGTTAATTAATCAGAACAAGTAGGAAGGAATAAATCAAAAAGGACATGGAGGGTTTCTAACTATTAACTTAGAAACTTCAACAGTATGTATGCTTGTATTTAATATTATAATGTCATGTCATATGGTTGTAGGTAACAATGGACCATTACTTCTATCTTGAGAAGCATGATCAAGAGAAAAAGGATCTTCTCCTATGAAAGAATGCAGGAAGGCATAAGTCACACTAGATGAAATCAACATAATATGTCCTCATATGAAGTATGAGGAAGTTGACTAAGAAACTCTGATTAAAAGCTCCGGGAAATGGAATGTGTGAGGAAGGAAGAGATCGTGAGATATGCAACCATGATGAAGGCAATCAACATCCAAAAGACCAAGAAGATTTGACTAGGAAATCTCCTAGAAAGATAGAAAGACTCTGATGAAAGTCTGAAATTAAAAGAACAAAGAAAAAAAAAAAAAAAGAAGAAGAAGAAGAAGATGAAAACCCTTGATAATGGATATCTTTGGGAGATATGTTAATAAGTGTGCAGGATGTTGATACCTACAAGAAGATGTCATGATGTCCTTCAATTGATGATCTGTAATGTGTTGAGCATGTACTTGTGTTTATTTTTAGTATTTACATGGTAATTAACTTGTTAATTAATCAGAACAAGTAGGAAGGAATAAATTAGAAAGTACATGGACGGTTTCTAACTGTTAACTTAGAAACTTCAACAGTATGTATGCTTGTATTTAATATTATAATGTCATGTCATATGGTTGTAGGTAACAATGGACCATTACTTCTATCTTGAGAAGCATGATCAAGAGAAAAAGGATCTTCTCCTCTGAAAGAATGCAGAAAGGCATAAATCACACTAGATGAAATCAACATAATATGTCCTCATATGAAGTATGAGGAAGTTGACTAAGAAACTCTGATTAAAAGCTCCGAGAAATGGAATGTGTGAGGAAGGAAGAGATCGTGAGATATGCAACCATGATGAAGGCAATCAACATCCAAAAGACCAAGAAGATTTGACTAGGAAATCTCCTAGAAAGACAGAAATACTCTGATGAAAGTCTGGAAAAAAAGATGAAAACCCTTGATAATGGATATCTTTGGGAGATATGCTAATAAGTGTGCAGGATGTTGATACCTACAAGAAGATGTCATGATGAAGACCCATCTCATAAGGTATGATTTAATTTAATATGATGTTTTGATTTCTTGAATAATATCTGGATGAGTTCATGTAGGGATACTAGAACAAGACTTGTAAGTACAAGTACAACCAGCATTCATGTGATGAATGGAAACTCCTGAAAGAAGCATGGAGAGAAAAGAAGTAGCCATATGAATAAAGTTCCAAATGTATGCCAAGAAGGCCACTTTCCATGAAAAAAGGAATGACCTGATGGACTAAGAAGGAAAGTGATCGATGGTTGTTGCCCTACAAGGAAGAAGCTCAACTAAATTTCATGACATCAAGGAGAGAAGTTGATAAAGCAGTTGAAGAACCCACGAAGAAGAAGTTGTTGATGTACAAAAGAGTCCCTCGCTAAGAGGGAGCTCTGGCAGGTCCCTGATCAAGAGGGAGTTTGAATTAGATCACCCCTGATTACAAAGTGAAAATTGTGTTCTTCCATTTCATGTGTCATTTACTAGACCAGGACTAACAACCGCAAGTCTAGATGAAGGCCATGAATGGAATGTAGACACATGATGGACACAACATTCTTGCCTTCACTTGGGAAGAAAGAATGGGAGGATTGGGTAATCATCTGGCATCCGATACTCTTTGAGGATGTGTAGGGCATCCAAAATAAGAGTAGGCAAGAGGACTAACATTCTTTGAGGGTTAGGAACCCAAGATAAGAATAGTCCTAGAAGGTCATACTCAGTGAACACCCGGGTGGGTATGTACCTTGAGAGACAATGATGAAGGCGTCTATAAATCATTGGTCTTGCCAGCATTGTAGCTCATGGTCTCATGGAGAGATGGAGTTGTTAGTCAAGGCCTTGCACTATGACAATGTTGATTGATATGATGCTATACAAATGGGATTACCAATCTGATTCTTCTTATGAGAAATTCTTCAGATTGAGAATAACCAAATACCAATGTAAATACCTCCCTAGTTAAGAGGGAGTGTTGAAGAAAACGATAATTAGGTTCAGTATTGCTCAATGTAATTTTGATCTTTGTACTTGTCAAGAAAAAAAATTTATTATTTTTATAACTAATAGGAATGAGTTTCTTGCTCATTCCATAGGTCTAGGAAAGTCAAAGAGTCAAAATTATATTGAAGAGCTCTACTTGAGCATCTATGTAATGAAAATGGGCCAACCTAGTGTCTAGCAAGCCCTCCAAATGGCAAGCACCATCCTCTCTATCATGTTGGCTTGGAAATCGAATTAAAAGGCAGTGAAGTCGACTCAAATAATAGACACATTGGTTCAGAAATACAAGTCGGCTTATTTATGGAGACAAAACCACTATATATACTCCATTAGGGTATGCACAGAAGGAGGGACAGAAATCAGATACATTTGAGATTTTCGGATAAGATTACAGGGTTTCAAAACTTCCCATAAACCTCTGCTACTTCGGGTACATCTGAAATTTCACTAATAATCTCAGTGATATCTCGAACAAGTAATGGAACAACAATCTCCGATGAAGACTATGTTGCAGTGATACAGTTGAAAAGTAGTCTATAAGTTTTCAGATGGATATTACAGTCTCGACATAATGAGGAGGAGCAGATATGACAGTGACAAAGATAATCACAGTCTCATCTATTACAGTCTCGACATACTGAGAAGTGTTGATTTGGGGTAGCATCGGATGTGCTCTAGCCACGAAATTTGGTGGAGAGGTTGGGGCACATGAGTTCTCCAATACCCAGAAAGGGTTTGGGCAGATTCTAAATAGATTAGGAGATATTAAAATAGTTAATATTTTTAATGGAGTCCCTAAGTTTAAACTTAGGGAAAATAAAATATTAATGTGTATTAATATGAATCTATGTTAGAATGGTCCAAAAGATATGGATCAAGCTAGATCTAATCTTAGCCATTGATTAGCGACTTAATCTCGGCCATTGAGATGTCAACAGGAAAAGTATAAGAGGGCGCTGGAGGATCACTTGGAGAATACACCAGAGTGATCAGTCATTCTATTCTCTAGAGCAGGGTTTGTTAAGAGAGATAGAATCAGTGACCGGGAGAGAAGCTAAGGGGCATTGAGTACAGAGGAACAGAGAAGGCAGAGATTGTGTCGGGAGAGCAACGCAGCAGCCAAGGACAGTGACACAGACCCAGCAAGCGCACACGCAGGGCCACGCAAAGGCAACCAAGTGTAGCGCAGAGCACCAGAGAGGTCAGCGTGTCTGACGCAAAGGCCCAGAAAGCTGACGCAAGGCCTCCTGGGGCTGACGCAAGGCCAGCGTGAGAAAAAGAGGGGCTGACGCAATCCAGATTGGGCAGACGCTAGGGTTGCAAAGCAGTTTTGTGCTGAGGAGTTGCCGGAAGGATTTTCCAGGGTTTCAGCCAAGAGATTTCTCTCAAATTGTGAGGTATCGCTGCTAAGGAAATTTTCTGTTGGGTAGGCCAGTTTCGGAACCCAGATTGTACTCTGATATTGCTTAATAAGAAAACCCTCAAATGGCTGCACCAGTTTTCCCGCATTGGGTTTTTCCGGGGACATTGGTCCAAAAATAATGGTGTCATGTGGTGTGTTTGTTCTTATTTCTTTTAGTTGTTAATCTGTAATATGTTGAGAATGCACTAGTGTTTATCTTCAGTATTTACTTTGTAAATAACTTGTTAAAGAAAAATAACAAGTAGGTAGGAATAAATCAGAAAAAGTACATGAAGGGTTTCTAAACTAAGTAAACTTAGAAACTTCAACATGGTATCAGAGCGTGATTACAAATCACAGGAGGACTAAAAGACATCAGCCGAGCGAAGCAATAGCAGCAGAAAACAGTTGTCCCGAGGTGACAGAAGTTGTTTCTAGCAACACAGAAGCCAAGAAGTGTGACGCAGACCCACGCAGAAGAAGCCGGGAGCTACGTAGACCCTCAGAGAGGCCAGTGTTGCTCACGCAGAGGGCCAGAGAGCTGACACAGGGCATCCCAGGGCTGACGCAGACCCATCTGGGGTGACGCAGAGACAGCGTGAGGCAGAGAGTGGCTGACGCAGTTCATAGAGAGGCAGTTGTTGGAGTCTAGAAGGCTGCAGAAATATTGCAGAGTGGAGCTGGTGAGGTATTGTAATCAGAAC
Organism: Pinus taeda; assembly: GCA_000404065.3. Taxonomy (NCBI): domain Eukaryota; kingdom Viridiplantae; phylum Streptophyta; class Pinopsida; order Pinales; family Pinaceae; genus Pinus; species Pinus taeda. The sequence goes on from APFE031760230.1 coordinate 82,863, forward strand.
AATACCTGACAAAGCAGGGCCAGAGGAGTTGTTACTGAGGGTTTCTAGCCGAGGAACCCGGATCAGCAGTGCAGTTGCACAAGACGATCAGAGTAGGGGGCATCTCGACAAGCGGCAAAAGGATTTCCAGGAGGAAAATTAGGACTCAGAGGGAGTCTAGAAGAGAACTTCCAAACGAGAAGTAGAGACTTAGAGGAGTTGAACAGAGAACTTCCAAGAGGGAAGTAGAGTAGCGTCATGGCACTACACGAGGTAACAGACCAGGATAGACTGGACGGAGCATCGAACTTCGCAGTCTGAAAGGCCGGAATCTTATCATTGCTTGACAAGAATCATGTCAAGAACTTCACCTTGAAGGTTATAGCTATCCCAGTCGACCCCAATGATAACGACAAGTACGAAGAGGCAATGACGAGGGCCAAGCACATTATCCTTGACGAGGTCAAGGATCATGTGGTACCACATATAGCCGAAAAGGAAATGACAGTTGAGATGTGGGAGGCTCTCAAGAACCTGTACCAACATACTTCTGTGCAGAGAAGAATGTTGCTCGAGAACTAGATGAGGTCATATCAGATGAAGAAGGGTCAATCGATTGACACCTTCCTCAGAGGACTGAATGAGATCTGAGACTAGTTGACTGCTATAGGAGTGACACCGGATCAGGAGCTTATGGTGAGCACTACTATAGGAGTGACACCGGATCAGGAGCTTATGGTGAGAACTGCTATAGGAGCGACACCGGATCAAGAGCTTATGGTGAGAACAACCCTGAATGTTGTCTCAGAAGATTGGGAAGTGTTTGTCCAGAGTATCCTGGGCAAAGGGACTCTCCCACCTTGGGACAAGATGTGGGCAGCTCTTCGCCAGGAAGAGATCAGACAACAATCGAAAACAGGTAACAGCAGCAAAGGGATCAAGGTCAAGCAGGAGGAGGAGGATGTACCCCTAGCATCTGAGGGAAAGCAGGAGAAGCAGAAGAAGAAAGATCTCTCCAAGATCAAGTGCTTCCATTATGGGGAGATGGGTCATTATGCGACCCAATGCCCAAGGAAGAAGAGTAAGGGAGAGTCTTCCGAGACTAAGGTAGTGTCAGCGTGTGCAGAGAAGGAAGTTTTGACATATGATGATTGTGCCATGAGTGCACACACGCCACTTGAGCGAAAGTGGGGAGACATCAAGCTGTAGTCAAATGGACTACAAGCGATGAGGGGCAGGATCCTCGAGGTACCAGGCCTCTTGGATTAGACCTTGCTACGGGAGCCTTGACGAGGAGTAGCAGAACTAGCTAATGTGGGTAGAGACGGATGCGGATGAAGCGACAGAGAGAGTTACAATGCAGGAGTCTCGAGACAGCGTAGAGCTAGCAGGCTACAGCAGTGCGAGAGGCACAAGAGTGTTGCACCATTACAAGAAGGCACATAGAGGTGTGCAACGGTGCGAGATGCAGGGAGTTGTTGCAGCAATGCAGAGGTCAGAGATAGGGAGCACTTGTCAGTCGCAGAGGAAGCTTCAGCATCAGTGGGTGTTTCTAGCCCAACAGGGAGGTCAGTTGGGAGATCAGTTACTTACTTCTCAGTAACTGAGTTGCAATGCAGTAGTGGGCAGCGCGATGCAGCTTGATGAGAGGAGGTGCAGTGCAGATGCAGTACTGGGAGAAAGGACCAGCAGCAGCACAGATGCAGAGGGAGTTGTCGTACAGATGTAGCAGTGGCAGTGGCAGAACCATGGGCAGCAGTACAGGATATAGCAGTGCAGAGGATGGTGGGCAGGAAGGCCTAGCATTAGCACAGGTACCGATGCCGGATGATCAGAGTAATACTCAGTGAGGAGTATTGCTAGAGCACAGTCCTCCCTAAAAGGGAGTGTTGATTTGGGGTAGCATCAGATGTGCTCTAGCCACGAAATTTGGTGGAGAGGTTGGGGCACATGAGATCTCCAATACCCAGAAAGGGTTTGGGCAGATTCTAAATAGATTAGGAGATATTAAAATAGTTAATATTTTTAATGGAGTCCCTAAGTTTAAACTTAGGGAAAATAAAATATTAATGTGTATTAATATGAATCTGTGTTAGAATGGTCCAAAAGACATGGATCAAGCCAGATTTAATCTTAGTCGTTGATTAGGGACTTAATTTCGGTTGTTGAGATGTCAACAGGAAAAGTATAAGAGGAGGCTTAAGGGTCACTTGGAGAATACACCAGAGTGATCAATCATTCTATTCTTTAGAGCGGGGTTTGCTAAGAGAGATAGAATCAGTGGTCGGAGAGCAACTGAGGGGCATTGAGTACAGAGAGGCAGAGATAGCGCTGGGAGAGCAACAGAGCAACCAGAGAGAGTGACGCAGGAGCAACCAGTGCTCATGCAGGGCCACGCTGAGGCAGCTAAGTACTGCGTAGAGCACCAGAGAGGCCAGCGTAGCTAACGCAGAGGCTCAAAGAGATGACGCAGGGCCTCCTAGGGTTGACACAGGCCAAGATAGGCTGACGCAAGGCCAACGCTGGGCTAGGAGAGGCTGACACAGTTCAGATTGGGCAGACGCCGGGGTTTCTGAACAGTTTTGTCCAAAGGCGCTGCCGGAAGGATTATCTGGGGTTTCAGCCAGGAGATCTGTTAGAAACCAAGAGGTATTACTGCCAAGGAAATTCTCTGTTGGGTAGGCCAGTTTCGGCACCCAGATTGTACTCTGATATTGCTTAATAAGAAAACCCTCAGATAGCTGCACCGGTTTTCCCACGTTGGGTTTGTCTGGGGACATTGGTCCAAAAATAATGGTGTCATATGGTGTGTTTGTTTCTGTTTCTTTTTATTTGCTGATCTGTAATATGTTGAGCATGCATTGGTGTTTATTTTCAGTATTTACATTGTAAATAACTTGTTAAGGAAAATAACAAGCAGGTAGGAATAAATCAGATAAAGTGCATAGAGGGTTTCTAACTAAGTAAACTTAGAAACTTCAACACAGCTCTTCTCGACTATCTCTAGAGAGTCTCGGTCTCTAGATCAAAAACCCTAGTCTTTATACTGCTTCTCTTCGATCTTTACTTGATGCCTTTGATTCTTCTTCAAAACAATCACCCCAAAAGAAACCTTCCTTCGCTGATCCTAGAAGAATCTCTCCTTCGCACTATCCAGAAGAATCTCTCCTTCATACTGCCCAAAAGAAACCTCCTTTGCATTGCCCAGAAGAAACTCCTTCGTATTGCCCAGAAGAAACTCCTTCGTATTGCCCAGAAGAAACTTCTCTTATCCCTTTTCGTACTTCACTTGATACCCTCTTCTTCGCACTTCTTCAATGAATGCTTGACGAGTTGCTTGCTTTCAATGGAGGCCGAGTGTGGCTATATATACACCTCCACATATGTCCTTTAGGCTGACATGATCCCTAGAGGTTAGGCCGACTTCTTCCAATATGTTCTTCCATCGATTGTAGGTTGACTTGAAGAGGATAATGAAAAGTTCTTGGAGGATACTTTACATAGACAATATTGACCTTTTACAGAGTGTAACATGACTTCATTACATGACAATGACTCTTATCATTTTATGACTAGACGATAAATAAATCCTAAAGACTCTTAATGGGAGTCTTGACTCAAAAATAAAATCTCTTGCTCATGAAACCCATGAAGCAAGTCAATACAGTGATTTTATTTTTCTTCTTTACATCTCCTTACATAAAATCATAATTACATGTCATTATGAAGACCGAACCTAGTTACACTTTCAACACTTTTGAACTCATGACACAGTCCCACGTTCAACTCTTTTACACCTGAAATCACGGACCACTGGCAGGTTCTTCTACATAGGAATTTCAGGCCTTTGACTGCTTCTTCTAGATAGAAATTTCGGACCAATAGACAAACATCTTCTGCCTGGAAACTTGGGTTAATACAACTATATCTTCCTTGATATACACACTGAAAGTCCCAGATGTCTCTCCTTGAAGTGCGAGTAGACTAACTCCTTGCTGTTGGCCCGAAAAATTCACTGACTACTACAAAACTCTGGAAAATAAATGCAAACAAACTCCTGTAAATTTGTGCTACTTGTATGCTTGCCCTGCCAGAGATATAACTCGACCAAACCACAATTATACCCTCAAACTATGTGCCAATAGAACTTTGGTTGCCTCCTCGTTACTTGTGCTCCCTTCTATGCTTAAACTCGATCTCCTAGGGTAATCAAACTGTTGTAGCTGCTCTTATGTTCTCCGCAGTAGATTTTCTCCCTTAGCTAAATTTGTCCTCCTCTCAAGCTCCTCTTCACCTTTTCTCAAATGCTCATGAGAATATTGAGAGAAAAAACCCTTTCCTTTTCCTTTTTGTCTTCTCAAATGAAGAGAATCCAAACCCTTGAGATCTAATGGCTGAGGTTAAATCTCAACTCATTAGATCAAGGGTGGAGATCATTCCCTCTCTTGACCCCTTCTCTCATGTCCTCGATTAATGAGCCTTTTAGACACCTTTTAATGTTTTTGTATCATATGCATTTTTCTCTCATAAATTCACTTTTAAAACATACAAGTCACTTTAATATTATAAAGTGTACTTTGTATTTTTCTCATAAAGTCACTTTATGGCACAAGTGACATTAATATACTAAAGTACATGGTACATAACCCATGAAAAGTAACTTTGCTCCATGACATTAATAAAACTCATAATGTCCAAAGACAAAGAGTTATTAATGTGTCTTCTTACGCTAAAAGGATAAATGCATTAGGAAACACCTCCTTGGTACCCTTATTTTCAACATTGATTGGCTAAGGGAGGATGAAATAGTCTATCCAACCTTGTAGGCTATAGTCTTGATAAAGGGGTAAAACCCAATTTTACACAATGTCGGGGCAACATTGTGTAAAGGTAATAAGAAATTTGAATAGTATACATGGTATACAAATTTCACACAAACCAGTATTTGTGTATATCTTTTCACACCAAGAGACATCACACTAATATAGTGCATATGAGATCGAACAAATTCTAAGCTAGGAGATTGTTTATTGAGAAAATATCTCAACAACCCAATCCAACCAACAAACCAAATCTACCTGTATACGACTGTAAGCATTAATTCTAAGTCCCTCCATTAATGCTTACATTACAAAATTAACAACACACAAATCAATACAAGAATCACAAATTACAATTCACATATAAGTCACATCTGTCTGATATGGTCTTCACTGGCACTTCTATCCACTCTAAAATCTTACAGAGCACGCTCTTTCTCAATGACAATCTTTGAGCTTCCCACTTGACTCATTTAAGGTACCACTGTCTCCAACCATCATTGACGTACTTGTAATGATTAACAATATTGACATACTTTATTTTGCCAAGTTACACAACTCGCTGTAGTTGTCAGAGAAAATAGCCAAGTAACTGAACCATCCTATGGACAAACTCCCATCTGTCTTATGACATAGCTCGCCACATCTGACAGTTATCTAGGATAGCTATCCGGGTACTGAATGTGTTCGGAAGTTAATCATACAACTTGACTTGTCTCATAGATGAGGATCTCATATTATAATTTGTAACTGTTGATCTTGAAGCACTGAAGAACAACAAGACCCATCAGCATATAACAGACTCACATAATCAAATTAGTGATATGTTCTCTTGGCACCAAAGAATGCCGAGAACCACTAATTCAATTATATTACTTTGCTTATTAATTGGTTGGCACCTTTGTTAAGGCGTATCTTGTAAACCCAGGCTCAAGAATCCTCTTAGCCCTTCCTAGAGAGCCCATCACCTTGATTTTAAATCAAGCAGGCTATTTAATTGAATCTCTCTTGTGAAAAGGCATTCGGAATCACTCCTTATCCTCTTATTGATCCATTCATTTAGTGATTCCCCTTATACAAGGTCTCATACCTGTTGAAGAATCTAAGGCATCTAGGTATGATGAGATTCTTCTGACAATGATAACTATTTGTGAGGTACTTTTTACTTTTTCTTATTAGCACAGTCTATGAAAATTCTATCCACTGCAGCAACTGATTTATTTTACCTACTTATTTTCCAATAAGCTATTTACGAAATCTTTTCAGTAAATATTAAAATAAATTCTATTGCAGATATCACACCATTATACAGAAACAAATGTATGCACAAGAATCAAACAGATCAACACAGTTATTTTGGACATTTGTCCTCGGAAAAACCCAATGCGGGAAATCCGATGCAGCAGAGGAGGATTTTATTAATCAGCTTTTCTTGAGTACAACTAGGGTGCCAAACTGGCTCACCCAATAGAGATAACCACATGGTAGTAATACCATAAAATCCTTCGGTGCTTCCCCTAGGCTAAGCGTTAGTCCAGCTAGCCTTTGCGCACTCTGCTTCATTGCGTCAGCACTTGGCCTCTCTGTGTCGCCCACGCAAGCCCTCCAGTCACTGCGCAATCCAGTTGCCTCTGCGTCTGCCTCTCTAATCTCTGCGCTGGTCCTCCGACACTCTCCTTGCCTCTCTGTTATGTACTCGCTGTCTCTCACTGCAATCCAGACCTCTAGTTCCAATTTCTCAGCGAACCCTGCTCTAGAAATCGAACTGATTGGTCTTCCCTGGTGTATCTCCAACTGACCCTCAAGCCTCCTCTTATACTTTTCCTATTGATGAATCAACGACCGAGATTAAGTCCCTAATCAACGACTAAGATTAAAATAGACTTGATCTTTATCTCTTAGAAGCTTCTCATACTTACTTTTATTAATACCCATTAATATTTTTATTTTCGTAAGTTTAGACTTAGGAACTCATTAAAAATATTAATTATTTTAATAACTCCTCATTCAGATGAAATTTTCCAAAACAATTGTCGGGTCTTGGAGATCTCATGTGCTTTAGCCTCTTTACCAATTTTCATGGCTAGGGCACATCTGATGCTACACCAAATCAACACTCCCTCTTAGCAAGGAATGTGCTCTAGTAATGCTCCACCATTGAATATCACTTGATCATCCAGCATCAGTACTTGCGCTAATGCTTGGCCTACTACCCAACATCCTCTGCACCGCTGCCTCCTATACTGCTGCCCATGGCTTCCACTACTGCCACTGCTACATCTGTACTGCATCTCCCTCTGTATCCGTGTTGCTGTTGGTCCTTCCTCCCAACACTGCATCTGCACTGCAACTCTCTCTCAAATGCTACATCATGCTGCCCATAGCACTGCTAACTATTGCACTGCAACACCTGACACATACCCATTTCTACCATTGAAATGGATTCTTTATCATCCCCATCTTCTCCCTGAAATGAGCAAACTTTGTTCTTCCCAGAGCCTTGGTAAGGATGTCTGCTACCTGTTCTCCTATAGGAGTGTAACTCAACCGTACAGCTCCTTGTTGGACACAGTCTCTGACAAAGTGACACTGAATATCAATTTGGTTTGACCGATCATGAAATACTGGATTCTCAGAGAGCTTGATACAACTCTGATTATCACACATGATCCTGGTCGCTTCCATCCTTCTCCTGAATAGGTTCACAAGCAATTTTCTAAGGCATATGGGTTCACACGAAGCTCTGCTAGTGGCCATATATTCTGCTTTAGCTAAGCTCAGAGCTACAGATTTTTGTTTCCTACTGCACCAGGAGGTCATCCCTGATCCAATGTTGAAATAGTACCCAGAGGTACTTTTCCGATCTACTGAACTTCCAACCCAATCTGCATTAGTAAACCCACTCAATCTGACATCATTACTTGTGGTGTACAAGAGTCCATAATCGACTGTTCCCTGTATATATCTAAGAACATGTTTGGCTGCTGCCCAATGAGCCCTCTTCGGTTCCACCATGAACTAACTGAGGGTGTTGACAGCGTAACAAATGTCTGGTCTGGTATTGACCAGATACTTCAGGGACCCTATGAGCTATCTGTATAAGGTGGGACCAACATCTTTGTCTTCTGATGCATCAATTTTCTTCCAGTTGATGATCATTGGAGTAGCCATCGGCCTACGGTCCTGCATCCTGAATCTCTTCAGGATCTCTGTAGCATATCTCCCTTGTCCAAGGAAGATTTTACCCTTCCGCTACCAAACTTCCAACCCCAGGAAATAATGCATCTGTCCCAAATCCTTCATGTCAAACTCTATGGTTAGATTCTTCTTGCAGTCCTCGATGAGCCTGGATAATCCTGTCAGGAAGAGATCATCCACATATAATACTAGGACTAGAGGCTCATTCTCTACAACCAGATAGTAGAGATTGAGATTTGCATCACTCTTGACGAACCCCATCTTCTGCAAGTAGCCATCAATTCGACCATACCATGCTCTAGGTGCTTGTTTGAGCCCATACAAGGCTTTCTTCAATTTACATACATGAGACTTCTTCTCATGTGTCTCAAAGCCTTCTGGCTGTTCAAAGTATACTTCCTCTTCTATCACCCTGTTCAAGAATGCCGTTTTGACATCCATCTGATGAATCTCCCATCCCATTTGTGCCACAAGAGATATCATGGTTCTAATAGATGTATACCTCGGTACTGGGGCGAAGGTCTCTTCATAGTCTATTCCTTCCTTCTGAGCATACCCCTTAGCCACAAACTTGGCTTTGTATTTTTCCACACTGCCGTCTGGAGCGTATTTAATCTTGTAGATCCATCTTGAACCTACCACTGATCTTTCTTGAGGCCTAGGCACTACTTCCTAGACATCATTCACCATTATAGAGCTGTACTCCTCTACCATTGCATCCATCCAAACTTGATGTTGAACGGCCTCCTGAAAACTGGAAGGCTCCCCATCTTGGGCTACTAAGGCGTGATATCTATCTGGTTGTCTTCGCTCCCTTTTATTGTTCCTGGGTGCACCAATGAAATCTTCTGCATCTTGCAGAATCTGTTGGAGTTCCCGGCTCGTTCTTCCCCTGGTAGTAGGTGCATCTGTTAGCTCCTCCTCTTCCTGAGATTCTTCGTGTTCTAAAGGAGAATTCTTGGCTTCTGCTGGTTGAAGTGGTTTGACCAATGGCTCATCTTTTCACTGCTCCTCGGAAGACATTTCTCGAGATTTTCTGAAGGCCCTATCTTCCATGAACTTCACATCTCGTCAAACTACTACCTTCCTGCTCCCTGGAAGATACATTCTATATGCCTTGGCGTTCTCGCTATATTCCACTAGAGATCCTTTCTCTCCTGTTTGATCATCGATGAAGGTGATGAAGTATTCAGCACCACTGAGAGCTTTAGTGGACATTGGTCCGCAAATATCTGAGTGTATCAATCCTAGTACACTCTTGGCCCTATTTTTACTTCTAGGAAACACTGCTTTGTCATACTTGCCCAGAGCACATCCTCTGCATACATCATCTTGCTCTGTACTAAGATCTGGAACTCCTGTTACAGTTTTCCTGAGAATTCTCAGAGCCCCATGGTGCAAATGTCCCATTCTTTTGTGCCATAGTTCATTCAAATCTTTGTCTCCATTACTGCCTATTAGTGCCATTTGTGATTCTAGCTGTAACCTGTACAACCTATTACTTCTAATTCCGATCTACACCTCCTTTTTCCAACTCGGGTGTTGGACGTATACTTTCTCCTTAATGAAGAAAACATCATAGCCCTCGTTTTGAAGTTGTGATACGGAAAATAAGTTCATCCCCAGTCCTGGCACATGCAACACATTAGTAGCTCGGAACCGCTCTCCCGTTTCTGTTTGAAAAACTATGGTACCCTTCCCTACTGGGGTACACTTTGCCTTCTTCCCCATGGTGATCTGAAAATTCATTCCTTCCTCCTGATAATCTGAGAAACATTCCCAGATTCCTGTCATATCCCAGGAGGCTCCATTGTCTATATACCATACCTCTGATGATGCAGAGTTTGTTACACAAGCAACTTCTTCTTCCAATCTGGAAGCCGGCATAGAGAAATTGAAATTTCTATCTCTTGTGCAATTTTATGAAAATCTGCACGAGTCTCCTGACGTAGATGCCTCTGCATCATGATCTTGACCCATAATTGATTTTCCCTTCCTGTCTCAAAAACTTTCCTCTGATACCATGTGAATATTCTATCCACTACAACCATTGATTTATTTAACCTACTTATTTTCCAATAAGTTATTTACGAAATCCTTTAAGTAAATATTAAAATAAATTCTACTGCAGATATCACACCATTATATAGAAACAAATACATGCACAAGAGTCAAACACATCAACACAGTTATTTTGGACACTTTTCCCCGGAAAAACCCAATGCGGGAAAACTGGTGCAGCAAAGGAGGATTTTATTAATCAACTTTTCTTGAGTACAACTAGGGTGCCGAACTGGCCCACCAATAGAGATAACCACACTGCAGTAATACCATAAAATCCTTCGGCACTTCCCCTAGGCTCAGCGTCAGTCCAGCTAGCCTCTGCGCAGCTCCCAGACCCTTTGCGTCAACACTTTGCTTCATTGCGTTAGCACTTGGCCTCTCTGCGTCACCTACACAGGCCCTCCAGTCACTACGCAATCCAGCGACCTCTACATCTTTCTGATTAGCTCTGTGTCTGCCTCTATGATCTCTGCGCTGGTCCTTCGGCGCTATCCCTACCTCTTTGTTATGTACTCGGTGCCTCTCACTGCTATCTAGACCTCTAGTTCAAATTTCTCAGGAAACCCCGCTCCAGAAATCGAACTGACTGGTTTTCCCTGGTGTATCTCCAACTGACACTGAAGCCTCCTCTTATACTTTTCCTGTTGATGAATCAACGACCAAGATTAACTCCCTAATCAACGGCTAAGATTAAAATAGACTTGATCTTTATCTCTTAGAAGCTTCTCATCCTTATCTTTATTAATACCCATTAATATTTTGATTTTCCTAAGTTTAGACTTAGGAACTCATTAAAAATATTGTTAAGATATGGTATGTTCATTCTTATAACAATTTACTTCTTTTTCTTATTATATTCCACTGGTTGCAATTACATGTACATAAAGTAAAGTGCAGATAGAACATTAAACGATCCACAAAAAACAAGCCAAGACAAGAGACACAAGATGTGGCGGCTAGCCAGGGACAAACCGCACAATGTGTGGAGAAACCCTTTGATCAAATCTTCTTTTATCTTCAATAATTCAACAGAGAGAAATAATACAATAAATCTGATTTATATCAGCAGTAGCAAACCCTAGATCAGCAACATCAGCATGAGCGGCGTCATCATCAAACTAGGGCAAACGATATCTCATAAACCGACCGTCGGATCGGCATGATTCCACCACCAGGAGTTGCGGCTTCTAGAGGAGGTTCAGATGAACCTACAGCGCAGTTTAGATGAAGAGATCTTCTAGTCCACGCAGGTCAAACTTTACTTCTGCAGTTGCAGCTTCAGTTTCAGCAGCTTCCTTCAAACTAGGGCAGTTGATATCTTGCAAATTGTCCGTCGGATTGACTTGATTCCACCACCAAAAGTTGTGGCTTTCAGAAGAGGTTAAGATGAACCTACAACGTAGTTCAGATGAGGATATCTTCTACTCCATGCAGGTCAAACTTTACTTCTGTAGTTGCAGCGTCAGTTTCAGCAACTTCCTTCAAACTAGGGTAGTCGATATCTTGCAAACCCTCCGTCGGATTGACTTGATTCCACCACCAAAAGTTGCAGCTTTCAGAGGAGATCCAGATGGACCTACAACGCAGTTCTAAGGAGGAGATCTGATGGTCAACACTAGTCAAACTTTGGATCTGCAGTTGTAGCTTCAGGTTCAACAGCTTCCGGCTTCACATGTGTGAGAGAGAGATCCTTTTATGCGCAGTAGAGAGAGAGAGATGTGATGAGATGAGTGAGTCCAAATGAGGAAAAGTCCTCCTATATTTATACACAACGTTGGTGTTTGAATAGATGCGACCGTTGGGCTTCTGAGCCTACATGAGTTGTAGGTCGGCTTGATAATAATTCCATAATCAAAATAAATTCATATCTCCATGAATACTTATCGGAATCGGATGATCTTTATATCAATCCTACACCTCTCGATGAGAGGAATCTAATAAAAATATTATCAACCATGAATAAGATGACCCACAGGAAGTTTTGCCCTGGTTGCCAATTTTAACTCCCTCTCAACTAGGGAGAACTTCATCTGTAATCTGTCTATCGGTCGTTTTATTCATCCATCAAATGCACTGCCCTGTACAGCCTGACCCTTGCCCTGCTCTGCTCTATTATGCCTGTTTTGCTTTATCTTGTTCTGGCTTGTACTGATCTGTACTGTTCTGCTCTACTCTTGCATTGTTCTGTTCTACTCTGCTTTTGTCCGAATTATGAAGAAGAAGAAATGATCGAGGATGTATCATACTGACTCAAAGTCAGTCTCAGAGTATGTACCATCGGTCACAGACCAGTCTCAACCAACCCGAAGTCAGCGTCATAGTGAGTACAACTCCACTGGTCCCAAACCAGTATCATCCTCCACTGGCTCAAAGTCAGTGTCAGAGTGCATACCACTGCTCCCAGACCAGTCTCAACCGACCCGAAGTCAGCTTCATAGTAAGTACCACTCCTACCACTGGTCCTAGACCAGTATCGCAGTCTCAGAGGGTGTAACACTGGTCCCAGACCAGTCTCAACCAACCCGAAGTCAGCGTCATAGTATGTACCACTCTCACTGGTCCTGGACCAGTACTGCACTAACACGAAGTCAGTCTCAGAGTATGTACCACTGGTCCTAGACCAGTCTCAACCGACCCGAAGTCAGTGTCATAGTATGTTACAACTCCTACCACTGGTCCCAGACCAGTATCATTGATCCAGATCAATGGAGGTCATCCTAGCGTAGGGAGTACGGTAGATACAACGATCCGTCCATCGGTACCACTATGGTCCCTAACTTCATTTCCCTGCTCAATGATCAGATGAGAGGTACTTCCCACGAGTCCCAGACTGCATGGGTAGGATGCCTCGACAGGAGAACTAATCAATCCTGTCCTCACAGGAGAACACATCAATCCTGCTACATCGCCATGGAAACACATTAATCTAGGCTGCCATTGGAGAAACATCATCCAGGCCTCACAGGAGAACACATTCAATCCTGCTACAGTTGCCATGGAGAACACATCAATCCAGGCCTCATAGGAGAGCACATCAATCCTGCTACAGTTGCCATGGAGAACACAATCAATCCAGGTCTCACAGGGGAACACATCAATCCTGCTACAGTCGCCATGGAGAACACATCAATCCAGGCCTTACAGGAGAACACATCATCCTGCTACACAGGAGAATAAATCATCCTGTTCCACAAGAGAGCGAATCATCTTTCCCACAGAGAGCGAATCATCTTATTCCAGTGCACACCACCAGGGGAGGGTGAGTCACCCTGTGGTCGTTTGTTGCTCCAGTAAGAATCGCAAGTCCTCAGAGCTCCCAGAGCTCAATGTATGCAACATGCAGGACCCTTGTACAAGGGTTTCTTGACGACTCCAAGTCGTTTGGAAATTCAAGATAGTCTTCCTCGGGGCTGACAAGGTGTATTGACTGTACATCATCTTAATGCGATGGAGCCTCCTTGCTCATCGACTTACCATATCCCAGATGATGTCTATCTGTTGGAGCAATCGACGAATACGGGATTCCTCAATAATCGAATCCCACCTCTGGTTGTTACAGAGAATCACAGTGGTATGTGTTCAAACAGCTCATTGAAGACCTTTCCCAACCAGGCAGCTTCCTACGAGATCATACTCGTAGATATGTATCTGGTCTCGGCGATGCTTATGGCAACCAACTTCTGCTTCCTGCTCATCCATTATATCAAAGCAGAATCCAAAGAGAAACATCACTAAAAGTGCTCCAGTGATCCTCCACACTACTTGCCTAATCAGCACTCGAATAATCATGCAGTTTCATATTTCCGACAGTGTATCTCAATCCATGAGAGATTGTGTCCTAAAGAAATCTCAGAAGATTCTTGGCACCAATCTAGTGAAGCTCAACCAAATATGAGCTCACAATGCTAACTGCAAAACATATGTTCTGATGGAGGTTCAGCAAGAACATCAACGGGAATGAGTTTTTTTGAAACTCAGAGGCATTTCCCAAATCTGGTCCGACATCACTACCATATAACTTCTGAAAGTTAAGATTCTCGAGGTAGTCACAAGCTTGCAGTCCATCATACCAAATCTTTTCAGAATATTCACAACATATTTTACTTGAGATAGTAAAATTTCCCTTGGCTTCTGCCACACTTCAAGTCCTTGGTTCTTCATTTCAAATTCAGAAGCCAACTCCCTCTTACGTTTGTGAATGAGAGGGTATCCACCTGTTAGAAAGAGGTCATCCACGTATAGCACCAGTCTGAGAGGTTTGTCATCTTCAACCTTAAAGTAAAGGTTAGGATTGGCTTCACTCCTAGTGAATCCCAGCTTCATCATGTAGCTATCAATCCTCTCATACCATGCTCGTGGTGCTTGCTTCAGCCCATAGAGAGCCTTCTTCAACCTGCATACATGAGATTTTCAATCATAAATCTCAAATCCTTCAGGTTGCTCCACATAGACCTCTTCTTTGATCAAGCCGTGCAAAAACACGGTCTATCCATCTGATGTAGGTTCCATCCTTATGAAGCCACAAGGGCTATGATCAAGCGGATGGTCGTCTATCTGGCAACAGGTGCAAATATCATAGTCTATACCTTCCTTCTGGGAGAAACCACGAGCAATAAAACGAGCCTTATACTTTTCCGTACTTCCATCTACTTCATGCTTTATCTTGTAAAGCCATTTGGAAGTAACCACTGGCTTGTCTTGGGGTCTGGGAACTACTTCCCAGGCATCATTCTTCATAGTAGACTCATATTCTTCGGTCATAGCATCCTTCCATACTAGATGCTTGACGGCATCTAAGAATGATGAAGGCTCATTTTGTATGATTGTGCTCATGATGGTCAGGTATCCCTGATACCTGTTAGGTTTCTTACTTTCACAAAAGGTTCCTTGGGGTGCAGCATGTCCTTCAACATCATCAAGTATCCCCCTAAGCCATGAAGACCTCTTCCTAGAAGAGGAAGGCTCATGTGGATAAGGATCAATCGGATCCATGGGTTCTTCTACATCACGCATTAATTCATCATCCTTTTCTTTCGGTTCCCTAGTGTCGACTTCTTGAGAGCTCCTCAAAGTCGGAAGATTGTTCACCTTGCTAAGAGCCATATCTTCGTCAAAGGTGACATCATGACTAATCACGACTTCCCTTTGACCAGCGGTGAACATTTCTTCAGGAGTCTTGGAACCCAATGCTTGATGAAGGCATCGATTTTGTACATATATGGCGGTGTTTATAGTTTCAGCCCATGGAAACTTTGGAAGTCTTTGATCATGTAGCATGGCTCGGACAACTTCCACAATCGTACGGTTCTTCCTTCCCGCCACACCATTCTGCTCAGGAGTATGTGTGTAGTAGTCTCCCTCTTAATGCCAGCCTCAAATATGCCTAAGTGAACCAATTGTAATATATCGGAGGTCTTGCTTTGGCTTGAGGGGAATGGTCCCCTTTTGAGCTTTCCTTTGGCACATCCTAGACATACACCTTCTTTCTCTACTCGGAATTCGGGCATCCTTGTCACCATTTGTCTTACACCGAGTATAGCTTTATAATGAAGGGGGGCAAACCTCCGATGCCAAAGTTCGGATTGAAGAGATGTGTCATAAGACATGATACCTAGCGGACTTGCATCGACCTGATATAATGAATCAACACGAAACCCAAGAGTAAAGGCATCTTTAACATTATTTTTCGATACACGTACCTTGCCATTGCTGAAGGTTACCTTGTAGCCTTTGTCTTCCATTGCCGAGATGGACTCTAGGTCCTTTTTGAGGTCAAGTGCATTTAATACATCCTGGAATTTCTAGTGTTCTTGAATGGTTGTCCTCTTCCTCGATTCCAGCTCTCCTCTTACCTTTGCTATTGAATTTGTCATTCCTTTGATTGCCATCAGAGGGATTTTGATCGTCATCCCGGTGTGAGTCCTTTCTATCAGGGCACTCCCTTGCATAGTGACTTGCTTTATCGCAGATGTAACATCGTCATTTTCTTCCACCCTTAGGTCTAGCCTTTCCTTTTGATTTAGTCCCAGAATTATTTCTTTTCTTAGCATGAGAAGAAAAGGCAGCAGGAGGACCTTTAGGCATGGACATTTCTTGCTCTTCTTCCCTTGTTTCTTCTTGAATGCATCTAGCCATTAATTCCTTGAAACCAGGAATTACATTATTGTTCAGAAGAGTAGCCCTGAATACGTACTATTCGGATGGTAATCCTCCAAGAGTCGTGAGTGCCATTTCCTTGTCAGTAATAGCCTCCCCAATAGATAGGAGATCGTTTTTGATCTCAGTTATTCTTAAGAAGTATGCTTGCATACTCTCATCTTTACCCTTCTTGATTTCCCTCAGCTTATTTCTAAGAAACAAAACATGATTTGCATCATTAACTTTAAATAAACTCACCAGTATATCGTAGATTTTCTTGGAGGTGTTTAGGTCAGAGATGTAGACCACCAAGGGCTTGTCGATAGAGTCCCAGATGATCTTTCTGTTTTGACTTCTCCGGTTTTCCATTTGTTCCATGCAGCAATGGATGCATTTGATAGAGGCTCAACAATATTGCCTTTTACATGGCCAACACTCTTTGATCTTCTAGGGTTAGATCGATAGACATCTTCCATCCGTGATAGTTAGCTTTCTCACGAAGCTTGCCTTCGGCAGAGTGTTAAGGACCCCGTAGTTCTTTTAGGATAGCCTCGCCAATCTTCTCTTCGGTGATTGCTCTTGCTCTTGCTCTGGCTTTGTCTTCACCTCAGCTCTGATACCATGTTAAGATATGGTATGTTCTATGCTTATAACCGTTTACTTCTTTTTCTTATTAGATTCCACAGATTATTAATCACATGTACATAAAGTAAAGTGCAGATAGAACATTAAACGATCGACAAAATACAAGCCAAGACAAGAGACACAAGATGTGGCGGCTAGCTAGGGACAAACCCCACAATGTGTGGGGAAACCCTTTGATGAAATCTTCTTTTATCTTCAATAATTCAGCAGAGAGAAATAGTACAGTAAATCTGATTTATATCAGCAGTAGCAAACCCTAGATCAGCAGCGTCAGCATGAGCGGCTTCATCATCAAACTAGGGTAGACGATATCTCACAAACCGACCGTCGGATCGGCTTAATTCCACCACCAAAAGTTGCGGCTTCCAGAGGAGATCGAGATGGACCTACAACGCAGTTCTAAGGAGGAGATTTGATGGTCAACGCTGGTCAAACTTTGGATCTGCAGTTGCAGCTTTAGGTTCAACAGCTTCTGGCTTCACATGTGTGAGAGAGGGACCCTTTTTTGCGCAATAGAGAAGAGACTCTTTCTGCGCAGTAGAGAGAGAGAGATCTGATGAGATGAGTGAGTCCAAATGAGAAAAAGTCCTATATTTATACACAACGTTGGTGTTTGAATAGATGCGATTGTTGGGCTTCTAAGCCTACATGAGTTGTAGGTCAGCTTGATAATAATTCCATAATCAAAATAAATTCATATCTCCATGAATACTTATCGGAATCGGATGATCTTTATATCAATCCTAAACCTTTCGACGAGAGGAATCCAATAAAAATATTATCAGCCATGAATAAGATGACCCACATGAAGTTTTGCCGTGGTTGCCAATTTTAACACAAACACACAAGGGACACCATTATTTTTAGACAATAGTCCTCGGAAAAACCCAACTTGGGAAAATCGGTGCAGCAGTTCTGAGGGTTTTATTATTAAGCAGCTTTCTTGAGTACAACTAGGGTGCCAAATTGGCACAACCAACAGAGATATCTATTTGGCAGTAATACCTCTCTTAGGAAGCATATATTCAGCAAGTCTGCTCCACGAAAATCTCTCCAATGCTTCTTTGAGGCTCTGCGTAAGCCCTCCTGGCCTCTGTGTCACTCTGAAACCCCCTGCGTTTGCCTTCTGCTGCTCTTTGCTGGCTCTCTGGCCTTCTGCGCCACCCACGCAGGCCCTACTAGCCTCTGCGCAGTCACTCTGGCCCTCTGCGTGGCTCCTGCTGGCTCTGCGTGGCCTTGTCAGTCTCTGCGTTGGTCCTTAGACACTATCTTTGCCTGTCTGCTATGCACTCATTGCCCTTTGCTGCAACTTTGATCACTTGTTCGAATTTTCTCAGCAAACTTCGCTCCAGAAAATCGAATTGACTGATCAATCTTGGTGTATCTCCAATTGACCCTCAAACCTTCTCTTATACTTTTTCTGTTGAGTCTTTCAACAACCAAGATTAAATCTCTAATCAATGGCTAAAATTAGATTTGGTTTGATCCATGTGTTTTAGAACATTCTCACCTAGTTTTGTATTAATACCCATTAATATTTTTATTTTTCTAAGTTTAGACTTAGGAACCCATTAAAAATATTAATTATTTTAATCTCTCTAACTGGGTGGAATTTCCCCAAACCATTTCTGGGTCTTGGAGATCTCATGTGCTGTAGCCTCTCCACCAATTTTCATGGCTAGAGCTCATTTGATGCTACCCCAAATCAACAGGATATAACTCTTGGTGACCTCATTAAAGGATTAAGTGAAAAGGAAGAAGTCATCCAGGACAAGTCTCATCATACATTAGTCAAAAGAAAACATCTATTGGATAAGGATATGCGAGATCCTCAAGATTCTCTGATGGAATCCTCATTGGAGGGTTCATTGATATAGAAAGGAAGCAAGTGTTTCATCAGGGTCTCCAACTTGTGGAATTCATGGGATGATGGTGTGGTGACATAAGAGATGAAGCAAATCAAGGGGTTGAAGATCTTTTCAATCAAGGAAGCTGTTGAAAGAAGCCTAGATGACCTAAAGGTAAATCAGGTATGTATGCTTGTATTCGATTTTATAAAGTTATGTTGGATGGTTGCAAGTAACTTGGATCACTAGTCTATTTTGAGAAGCGTGATCAAAGGAAAGGAATATCCTCCTATAAAAAAATTCCGGAAGGCATGAGTCACACTAGATGAAATCAACATAATATGTCCTCTTATGAAGTATGAGGTGGTTGACTATAATTGAGGAACTCTGATTGGAAGCTCGTAGGAATGAAATGAAATGTGTGAAGAAAGGAAGGAAGAGATCATGGACTATGCAACCATGGAAAAGGTAATCAACATCTGAAGACTAGAAGATTTGACTAAGAAATCTCCCAGAAAGATATGAAGACTTTGATGGAAGTCTGAAAAGATGGAGACCCTTGACAATGTATATCTTTGGGAGATATGTCAAAATGTATGCAGGATGCTGATGCGAACTGGAAGATGTCATGATGAAAGACCATCACAAAGGTAATTTTGATTTAAGTGTTCATTTCTTATTTTTGAACAAATATCTGGATGGGCTTATGCAAGACTGCTAAGGGAAGAACCGTGAATGTCTTCCAAGAGGACCATATAGAACGATGCAAGATCCTTCCGGAAAATATGGCATGAAGAAGGCAACATGACATGAAGCAAGACCAGATGTAGATTGATGAATCACTTTCAGATGAAAGGAATGATCACATGACTGACTCATGAATGAAAGTGATGGATGGTCTGTGCCCTATGAAGAAGCCCCAGAAGATGAAGACTCCTTGACAAAAAAATTCATGACATCGAAGGAAGGAGCTTTTCAAGCAGTTGGTTGAGGAGCCGTTGTAGGTCCCTAATTAAGAGGGAGCCTGAAAACATGTTTCTTATATGGAAGAAACTTGGAAATTCCTAAGCCAAGAGGGAGCTTAGGTACATTCCTTCCGCAAGAATGAGTACATTCCTTATTGGAATTGGTATGTCCTACCTAATTGAGAGGGAGAGATAGACACATCATTCTGGTCTTCACCTGGGAAGACAAAATAGAGGATTGAGTAAACATCTGGCATCCGATTCTCTTTGAGGATGAGATAGGGCATCCAAGATAAGAGTAGTCGTAGAGGACCGATATTCTTTGAGGAATGGCTATCCAAGATAAGAATAGTTCAAAGTAAGTCATACTCTCTGAACACCTGGGTGGAGTATGTACCTTGAGAGACAATGATTATGGTGTCTATAAATTATTGGTCTCACCAACATTGTGCTCTAATCATGTGGATAGAGTTGTTAGTCAAGGCCTTGCTATGTGACAATGCTAGTTGATATGATGTTAGATAGATGGGTTACCAATTTGATTCTTCTTATGAGAAATTCTTCAGATTGAGAATGACCAAGTACCATTATGAATACCTCCCTAGTTAAAAGGGAGTGTTGAAAAGTGTAACTAGGTTCGGTTTTCATAATGACATGTAATTATGATCTTTGTAAATGATGAAAATAAGAGAATAAATTATTTTGTTAATGCCTTGCTCCATGGGTTTCATGAGCAAGATTTTTTATTTAGATGGCTCCCATTGAGAGCCTTAGGATTTGTCATTAAAGTTAAAGAATCAATGTCATGGATGAAGAGCTCTTCTTGAGCATGTGTCAAATATATATATGACTATAAAGCCCTCCGGTGACAAGCACAAGCTCCTCTCTTCAAGTCGGCCTCTAAACGAAGTCAAGATCTCATGTCGACCTTACCTTATGGAGACACATCTATTCACATGCACAATTCGGCTTATATATACGAACAAACTGCTATATATAGTAACCTCAGCCTATTCCACAGTTAGAGAGTTTTCGCATACATGTCTGTATTTTTCGAATAGATAGAACAAAGATAATTCAGATCTTTGGGACAGTGACAAGTTTAGTTGGAAGAGACAACGAGGAAGAGATGAAGGGACAATAAGGTTCTGTTTAGAGCTGATCTCAATCATCAAAAGGTTCGGATCTCTCTCTAAGTTTGGATGAATATATTACAGTGACTAAAAAGGAAACAAGTTCGGATTACAGTGACAAGGTTTTCTTATGTTCGGTGTTGCATAAGAGGAAGGTCACGAGTGTGTGACAAGATCTCGTTGTTGTTACAAGGAAGAAGGTCTCGGTGGTATCTCAAAAGGGCAACAACTATGGTTCAACAATATGTCTTGAGGATTCGGTGCTACTGCTAGAGGAGAAGTTTGATATCCTTGACTAACGTATTGCTCACAGTTGGGTGTCATCACATATGGTGCGAAATTTGAAGTAGAAGGAATTGAGAAAGAGTAAACAAGAAGATGAAGAGGACTTGTATCTTGGTCTTGGAGAGGCTACTAGGTCAAGGGTCTTGGTCTTGGTATTCGTCATTTGGAATCTCCATAAGAAGAATTTGTGTGGGTTTTCCTCTCAAAGAGTGAGAGGTTTTGGCCTTGGTTAATAGCCTACATTTTGTGTCTCTTGTTTATTTATGTACATGCATTGGTTATTGTTTGATGAAGAAGAACACTAATAATCTAAGAAGAAGAAGATCCTAATCTAAAGAAGTAAAAAACATTCACAAGCATTTACTAATTGAAGAGAAATCACCTAATGCTAATGCCCTAGATTTTTCAACAGATCAAGGGTTGTCTCTTGGTACAGTAGGAAGCAAAAGTCGATTGCGTTAAGCTCTGCAGAACTAGAGTACATGGCAGCAAGCATGGCTACATGTGAGGCCATATGGCTTTGGAAGTTGCTACTGACACTGTTTGGTCAGAGGATAGAGACGATCATTATCCACTATAATAATCAGAATTGCATCAAGCTATCTGAGAATCTAGTATTTCATGATAGGTCGAAATACATTGACATCAGATACCATTTCATCAGGGATTGTGTACAGTGTGGATTAGTTCGACTACAAGCAAGCATTCTGAAGAAGGCCTTGAATACTAAAAAGTTTGTTTTTTAGGGATAAGTTGGGTGTTGTGCAAAACACCTTTGTTGCTAGGAGAAAGTGTTAAATGTTGTAGCTTAGACGTGTTCTAGTATTGAGAGGTGTCATTAAGGCTAGGAACACAAAGTATTTAATTATCTCCAAACCCATGTAAGGGAAAATATCTTATTTATGTCAATAAGTGACTTTTTAAAATATTTTCTAAGTCTAAACTTAGGGAAAGTTGAGATAAGATTGATTTACATCTAAAAGCTTGTGGAAAGTTTCTAAGATGATCTTAGCCATTGATTAGATCATTTGAACTTCTAATCGTGGCCATTCATTTGTGAATGCAATATTATAAAGGGAATCGATGGGCAACTTTGGAGATACATCGAGTGGGTGATTTTCAAGAGGTTTTTCCTATCAGTTATTTTTTGTAGAATAGGGTCGAGTTAATTTTCTGGAGCAAGTGCGAGTCTTCTAGAGGCTAGTGCGAGTTTGCTAGAGGAGGTGCAAAATGCTAGGAGGGCGGATCGAGTTTTCCAAGAGGCAGATTGAGTGTTCAGAGGGCAGTGTGAGTTTGGCAGGAGACAGTGCGAATTGCCAGAAGACTAGTGCGAGTTGCTAGGTTGCCATGTGAGTTGCTAGAGGCAATGCGAATCGCAGAAGAAGAATTTGCATGGTTTCTTCGGGTTGTTTTGATTAGCATAAGTGAAGATAAAATATTGCCGAAGCTTTGCTAGTGTCATGAAAACAATTTTAATCTTTCAATAGCAGTTTTTGCTGAAGATCATGATTTAAACCCTCAGATATGAAAACTGGTTTTACCCACATTGGGGTTTTTCCAGGGACATTTGTCCAAAAATACTTGTGTTAATTATGTGATTGGTTTTTTGTATGTTTCGCTACAAATTTTATTTTATGAATGGTGTTGTTCATTTTATTATTCATTACTTTCAGCAGAAGAATTAATTTGTTGTGAAAAAGTAATAGGAAATAATTCACTGGGTTGATAGCACCTTCTGGGTAGCCAGAAATTTCACATGGAGGAGGTAGCAAGGAAGAGAGACACGGTGGAGGAGGAGGAGGAGGAGGAGGTGACACCACCACCTTCACAGACTCAAATAGAGCGAGTTGGGCTTAGCATTAGGATGGGCACCAATAGAGGGCATTAGAGTCTACTTCCCATGTCTTCTTCTAGAAGACATTAGAGTCGAATGCTAGCCCCATGACCTTGTTCATCTAGAGGTAAAACACTTATCTTAGCCCTTGAAAGGGGCAGAGGACATCATTAGTTTATGTATTTGATTTTATTGTAGATGACTCATGATGATGTGGTACATTTATTATATTTTTGTTGATATTTTGATGTTGAGTGAGGACTCGGGATTTGGACATCATTCATTGTTGATGTGTGATGTGATTCTATACATCTTATACATATTGTATATTAGTTTGTTTTCATATTTATGTGGCAATGTATTTATTTGATGTTGTTGTTGCTTTAGATGTTAAAATTTTTGAAAACAACAATTTTTTTTTGTAATTTTTTAATAAATTTTGTCGATATTTGCTGATTTTTATCGATATTTTCCTTATTTTTACAATTTTTTGCTTCTCTGGACACTTCTCGTTTTGTTTTTTTTGTTTTACTGACGATGTCAGCAACATTGGTTTGGATGCTTACAAGTAGGTGTATGGAATGGTCCATACTGGCCGATCGTGATTATTATGATTCCATCTCCACGAGGACATAGAGACTAGAGTACTTATTCTTGGCACAATTCTGTTGGACAGTTCACTTCTTTACATCTGCCTTCAATATTAGGAGAGTTTCAACTTCTTGTCTTTCTGCTCCTCCTAGGGTCACTGAATTAGGGCCTCTTTACCCTGGGCACTCCCCAAACAACATGATCATGCAATGCATTAGGGCCTTTATACTTCTTTACGATCGATGCAGTGACATATACTTCATATTCCCACTCTGTTCTTTGTCATCTCTTTTTAAAGATATATTTTGGCTCTCTTTTTTCTTTTGTGTATTACTTTGTCTATTTTCTAGCATTCCAGAGTAGCCATTTTCATTCGTATAGCTTGCTACATCTGTTTCTACTTTTTAGTTCCATTGACCTACTGTTTTGGTCATTTGTGGACATAAATATGATGATCTTATCTTCTCTCATCTTTCAGAGGTCTTCAAACTTACAAAAGCCACAGATAGAATCTGAAATATTTTCAATCACCCACCATAATGCATTTCAGGGCAGACAATGAAGTATGTCCTACTTGATTTTTTATGTAATGGAGTTGGACTGACGGACAGGCTAACACTCTGCAAAAGGCATTCTACCATGCATCTAAGAACATAATGGATTTGATCCTTCTTGGGTTGTCATTATGTACTAGTGTAGTTTTCAGATGAATAAATAGACATAAACAGCACCTACAGAACTCTTTCTTTGCCAACCAAGGCTTTGAGTGCAAGGGCAACATGTTGCAGGATAAGGCATTGGAAAATTGTCATTTATCAAGATGTGATAAATCTTCATTGACCATGCAGCATGCAGCTAATTCTTCATTTTGAACTTCTGCCAAATTTTGGCTTAGAATGTTTGTACTTGATTATGCAGTAAATTTGTCTTTATGTCTTAATATATCATCCTTGGGTGTCCAAGGCACCCAACTTCTGGTAAAGGGATTAAAGGAAACCCATTGCTTCATCAAAACATGTTAGAAGCCGTGTAGTGTATAAAAACTATAGAGTTTAGGTTTTCAAAGCAATTCATGCACTCCTTCAGTAGTCCACAGTGCCAAAGTCAGTATACTTTTCATCAAAAGGCGCACATAGAGTCACGCAGGATGTAGAGTTATATTTATTCAAGTGTATTCTAAATCACCATAAAAGCAGACTGAATATGGCTTAGAGGCATACCCATGTTAGTCTTTTAGAAACCCTGAAATGTAGACCAAAAAGGTTTGATCATAAAGGCAGGCTTGATTGCAGTACCAAAGCCTGCAAGATTTGCCTACATGGTTAACGTCCTTTCTACCTTTGTAGATGCTGTAACTGCATGCTTTCCTTTTTTGGGTATAAGTTTCATTTTTTCTCTCCTAAAATAGACAGCAGGTCCACTGATCATGCTTATACTCACAGGGTTCATTTGTCCATGCATTAAAAGGTGTCGTGTTCAGTCCCTTGTTCTTATTAAGTAATATTTTATATTACTGTATATGCTTAGACCATTGCATTATTGGGCAGGTAACTGAAAGGAAATCAGAATTAGCTGAGCTGGAGGCCCTTGATAGCGGGAAACCATTGGATGAAACGTCATGGGATATGGTATCTAATGATCTTAAATTAGAAAAAAGATTTGAATGTTTATCAGGCTCATATTTTGAGATTTCTGTCGTGTTAAACTGTGATTGGTCTTTCTAAATGTTTTCCTATTATTCTTCTAGGACGATGTTGCCGGGTGTTTTGAGTTTTATGCAGATCTCGCAGATGCCTTGGATGGTGAACAGCATGCTTCAGTTTCACTTCCAATGGAGACCTTTAAGAGTCATGTGTTAAAAGAACCTCTTGGAGTTGTGGGGTTGATCACACCGTGGTAGGTGGTTTTCCAGTCATTAAGTGTTTCAGCAAATTTATTTAATATATAGGTATCCATTTTTATACCGTGTTTGGTAGTGAGAGGTTTGTTTGAGGGGCTTAATTATAATGTTTGCCCATAATGAACATTCAAGTAATTGTAGCAGAGCGTTCCTGTTCCTTAATTTTGAACATTGTGGACTGTCTTGCCAAACTAGTATAATGATACTTTTTGGTTATGTTTAAGTGAAGAAATATAAAATGTTGTATATATTTAGATTGAATGATCTCTACAACCAGTTGTATTGTCATGTTCCTTTTTCTGGTTTCCCTTATGGCGTGGTCAGGATGAACTTCCAGGATTGGAGGCAGCTAGATCACAGGAGCAGGTTTATTCCATCAGTGGGCCCAAGGGCTTCTAGAGGGGATTTGTGGGGTTTTGAGGAGTTTCTTGGGGATCCGATGGCATTCACTTGGTTTATTACATCATCCGTACAACTTGCTTTTGGTTCCATTGCATTTTGACAACTTTCGGAATACCGGGTTATTATTGAGCCTAAGTTCTAACTCAATTAATTACGCTTAAGGTGGCATTTTGGGAGGGATACTTGACAGAATACCTTAATGTAACAGCTCATTGGAACTGAAATGAGAAGATCTGCAGGATGAGATGGTGGGAAGTGACTTTTAGTGGCTTGAGGAGGGATGATGGCGAATTTACTATTTTCCTAAATTAAAAAGGTATTTTAATTAAAATAAAAGGAGGGAAAAAGGTACTAAGTGATTAAAATAATAATAAAATAAGACTTCTAGCAGGGTTTCTTGCTGCTCAATCTAGCAGAGGTCCTAGGAGGGGTTCCAAAGGGGCAACTATTAGACCAAGTGGCAACAAATGGGACAAGGATCCATTGTCACATTAGTCAATGTCCCCTACTCTTTACAGACTTTCACCGATGGGAGGAGTCTCGGTATAAGAAGATCACTAGGAATGATGAATCAATGATAAGGTAGGTAGTGATTTCTAGGGCCCATTCACAAGAGAGACTCAAATAATAGGGCTTGTTTGCTTTAGAAGCAAGATGAAGGGCTCTCTAGGAAATGCTCAAGGGAGGCTCAGACTTAGGGACAAGTGGTATTCCTTAATGAGGGATGCCCTAGACCTAAGATTCCTTTTAAAATCAAGGTTTCCAAGTGGCCTTATGGTATAAAGAATGACAAAGATGCGAGACCACAAAGGACGCTTGGGAAGGTCCCAGTTTGACCTAGGTTTTAAAATATTTATCTTGCTTTCAATGGTCATGCAAGGCCAAACAAGGAGGGATGAGAAAGGCCTCAGGAATGATGAACTTCCTTTGAGTTTTTTTTCTTCAGATTTTCTAATAACGAGGCCCTTAAAATCTACCTTAACCTAGGAGGAACCTAGACACGTATGGTCTTATGGCTAGGGCTTAGTGTATCTCACAAGCCAACTTTGGGAATGACCTCAAACTTGGGGGACCTCCTAAGGGCACACTAGTGCAAATGGATGCCAACTCACTCCAAAATTAGATGGCTACAAAGCAATTCTCTTGATGCCCTAGGAGGCTTGTTGCCCAACACCTGTGGGTAGTATCCATAGGAGAAAATTTTCTCCTCGATGGTCCTTAGTTGGTAGTCAACAACCCCTTTGTAGCCAATAGATAGCTCGATATGCCATTATCTCCGCCACCTGGGCCAACCATGTGGTCCCTCTCTCATCTGTTATGATCGTATGTTTGAAGGTGGGCCTCCCAACCCCGAAAGTATGGATTTTCATTGGTATAGTTGAGTGATTTTGCTTACATATCATGGACACTTTTGGGCATGGATTGGTGGGGATTCGCGGAAAGAGTGGGCTAGGTTTGTACTTTTGTCTCCTCTACCTGATTTGGTGGTTAGCCTCATATCTGTTAATTTTAGGTATGTTCTATGCTGATAGCAAATTTACTTCAGTTTTCCATATTAGCTCAATATCAATTCCAGATTAGCAATCACATTTAGCATGATAGTAAAATGTAGATAGAACATAAACATAAATTGTAGAAGACAAGCCAAGACAAGAGGACACAAGATGTGGTGTCAGCCAGGGACAAACACCAATGTGGGGAAGCCCTTGATCAATTCTTCTTATGTTCTTCAATAGTTCAACAGAGAGAGAGATAGTACATATACATTGGAAGTTAACATTTTGACTTGTCAAAATAAGAGCAGAGATCTTCTCTAAGAAGATGACACATGAGGTAGCAGATCTGAACACAGGTGATTCGATCACCATGTTGTACCCATCACTGTGCTGCATCGATCACTGTGTTGCACTCATCATACTGCATCCATCATCACTGTGCTGCACCCATAATGTTGCACCATGCTGCATCCATCATCACTGTGCTGCACTGATCACTGTGCCGCATCCATCATTGTGTTGCACTTCATTACACTATGCTGCACTCATCATACTGCATCCATCATCACTGTGCTACACCCATCATGCTGCACTTCATCATCACTATGCTGCATCCACCATCATTATGTTGCACCATTCATGGAACATCCTTAGCTGCTTGCTATGGCTTGTAGCCTAGCAAAGCAGCTGACTGTAGTAATAGATTCTTCCAATAGATCTTATGAACACTTTATTCATGCCTTGAATTCGAACCATACTTGCTGAGGAAAGGCCTCTTCTGGACAACCTACAAACTCAGGGATAGGAGACCTTTATAGCCAGTGGATGAGGGCTACACTTGTCAGCGAATTAGGGCAGTGTATGGGAGTTTAATTGTTGCAGAATTAGAGCCTAATACATCAGTGGATCTGGGCCCTTCTTGATCATACGTTGACTGCGTATAGGAGCTTTCTTGACAGCGTTTAGGGCCTGTCTTCCATAGCTAATTAGGCCTCCTTTATACAAACATTAGCCCTCTTATTCTCTGCGGCTAGGGCATAATATGACCCTCCTTACTCTACGTCTAGATGTCTTCTTCTATGACATCATTTTAGGGTCTCTTATAGGCCTGTGTTTAGCCTCTCCTTGCTGCGATTCCAAGACTGCATTAAAGTCTTTATAACAATGTTAAGGATTCTACATCATGACTACGATTAGGGCTTGCTTCATTCACTGTAAATTAGGGCAGTGTAGGATCTTCAAGAAGACCCTTTTTCTTCCACGTCTAGGGAACTTCATGGCAGCGTTACGTCATCATTAGGCTTATTCCCTTTACTGCAGATTAGGGCATCATTAGGCCAACATATATCCTAGGGCACTCCCTCTAGATATCTTCTTCATCAAACCCAAAACAGAATGAAGAAAGATCACAAGAGTGTGTGTGTCCAAGTGACTTGAAGGGAACCTCTATTTATACTAAAACGTGGAGGACAAGTGGGGGTAATTTGGTTGCTGGCCGACCTTGACGAATTGTCACATAACACAAATAAATTCATATTTCCATGAGTACATGTCAGAATTGGATGATCTTTAGATCAATTCTACACCTTTCGACGAGAGGAATCCAAGAAAAATATCGGCTGCCATAAATAAGTAGACCCACATGGAGTTTGGCCCTAGTTGCCAATTTTAACAATATCCTAGTCTCGTGAGACCTCCTTTACTGGCCATTAGCTTTAGGGATGACAGTATATGGAAAATCTCGAGTTTGGTTGCGTGGTCCCGCTTCTCGACACCATATACATCACTCCCCTCCGCTCATTTTAGTCCCATTAATCTCTTTTGCCATCCAGGTCCACATGTGTCCATTGGGTCCACATAAGGTTCGCCTTCCCTTCCCCTTGTTCATACCTTGGGTCGGGCCGAGAACGATTCCCCGAAGGTTGACGTAGCTAAAAACTAAAGAAAAAGCATAGTTTGGCCACTTACAATAGGAAATGTACCACAAAATGCAAAAGATGGCCAAGATATACAAATTTAGCACATGGGCAAAAGCCAAACATGTGCTCTACTCCTCGTTCATGGCCATCACTATGGTTTCTATGGGCCCTAGATGAGCCTCCTTCACACTAAGGAACCCATGATTGTCCCAAGTAGTTATAAAGAAAAATCAATCAAAAGTAAAGGGCATATGAAGAAGGGTGGAAAAACAAAGGCCGGGGTACCTCATGTACCACTATTTGCTCCCTCTTACGTGTGAAAATTCCTCAAACCTAGGAATTCCTACTGCAACACTGATGATATTTCTCCTACTTGTTAGATTTACGTAAACAAGTTATTTGCAATTTCCTACGGCAAACATCGAAATACATATACTGTAGCCTACACCAATTAAATTATATGTCGAAACAAGAAATTGAACAATAGAGAAAGATACACACAAATGACAGTTATTTTTGGACAAACGTCCTTGGAAAAACCCAATGCGGGAAAACCGGTGTAACAGATTTGAGGGTTTTTATTATTAGCTGAAGTATTTATGAATACAACTACCAGAGGCCCTCTCGACAATCCAGTTACAAAGAAAATCACTTAGCAGAAGAAACTGGTGAGATTACCTCACTCTACACTGGAAGTGTGGACTGATCCGGCAACTGAACTGCGAGTTCCCCATATACTTCTGCATGGACCCTACGTGGGCACTGCGTCAACCTTTAAGTCACTACGTCAGCTCAACTGAGAATTGATCTGCCTTCAGAAGCCTTTTCCAGCCCTCCCGACTCATAAAACGTCAGCTCCCTCAGTAAATTCCGACCTCTGCGCTGCTCTATGTGGGGCCTGCGTGAGCCCTTCTTGGCTCTACATCATTGTCTCTGCCCTCTGCGCTGCTTCCTCTGTGTATTTCTCTGCCTCTCTATTGAGTATTCTTGGCTCCGGAGAAGTTCCTCCAGCGAAAACTCCCTCTGCCCCTCTCTGCAAAAGTTCACTATCGAAATTGTCCCAGCAACTGTTCCGCGTCAGAAAATCGAACTTCCGAACTCACTCTGTGTGTCTTCCAACTGACCCTCAAGCCTCAAATAATCTCGTTGTTGACATTCAACGACCTAGATTAGAAGCTAATCAATGGCTAAGATCATTTTTGCTTGATCCTTGTCTTCGTCTAGAAGTTACACCCACAGTTAGATTAATACCTATGTTGCATGAGTTTCTGGAACATGGGTACGTTGTGAACTTGGGTACGGGTGTCGGGAATGACTAGAGGTTTCCCCAAAATTTACAACAAACAGCGAATCGAGAGCCGTAATATTAAATAATAAAAAAATAAAAAAAATAAAAATAAAAAATAAAAAATAATTTATAATTTATATATTTATATAAGTAATCAAATTAATATTGAATCAAAATTTTGAAATATTAAATCAATTTAAATATTAAATAATAAATATATAATCTCTCTTATATATAAATATTATTCTTTGGGTGTCTCTCTCCCTCAGTCTCTCCTTTTATATATATAAAATACTAAAATGTCAAGTTCATTATGACACATGACGAGTCCTTAAAACAATTTGGCTTAAAAATACAAAGGAACAATTTTACATATGTTTCTCTAGTTATTCTTAAGAGAAAAAGTAAAGCAACTCTAATGTTAAGCATTGACTGGCACATACAATATGCACACACAATCTTCTGCGATATATATACATAAAGAACAAAAGAAATACTCATCAATATGACATCCCAGATATCACCCTTACATCGAGGTGCCACACGCTTCCTTAGCCCATCGAGAGATTGCTCTAGTTTCTCAATTAAGGATATTGATGTTAAGGATGTCTTTGGCCTTTCTTCCTGTGAAGGTTTCAACTTAGGCTCGTGTTTTGTCGGTAGTTCAACATATTTCTCTACAGAGTTTGTATTCCCCAACCCCAGGGAACGCCAGAACTCCAAAAAAAATAGTCTTCAAAGCTCCCGGAACTTTCCCAAGCTCCCATTGTAGCTCCCGCTGAAAAGGGGATGTTCCCATATAGTTCCAAAGCTCCTGAGAGTGCAGGAAACATTGGAACGGGTTTCCCAACTCTTGGGAGCAGTTCCCGTGTAACATAGATTAATACCCATTAATTATTTTATTTTCCTGAGTTTAGACTTAGGGTCCCATTAAAAATAATTAATTATTTTAATAAAACTGTTTTTGGGTGGAATTTTCCAAAACGCTTTCTGGGTTCTTTGGAATACATGTGCCTAAACCTCCTTGCAAAATTTAAGACTTAGAGCACATTCGATGCTACCAGAAATCAATACTCCCTCTTAGCGAGGAATGTGCGCTAACAATCAACCTGCTAAAGTATCGCTTTGTTATGTAACATCTCCCTCTGCGATGCTGATGTTTGACATGATGTCGACCAACCACTGCACAAATGCTGCATCTATATTGCTGCTAACCCTACCACTGTCAACACTGCATCCGTACTACAACTCCCTCTGAATTTCTGCATCCGTGCTGTTGCTGGCCCTGACACTGCCACTGCACTGCAAACTGCTGCTACTACTGTATATCAACGAGAAAACATCCCAAGTTACTGAACTAACTATGTTCAGTATGATACCATGTGAATGATGGAGCTTGACTGCTACTAGTCCCTGTGCTTACCCACTGAATCTTCTGCGTTGCTGTTGACCTCTGCTTTGTGCCATTTGCATTGCTGCCAACTCTGCTATGCGTTGTTTAGTCTTTTGCCCTTCTAGCCACTGCGACTGTCTCTCCAACACTCCTCAACACTATCTAACACTAGTCCATCCTGCTACTTCTGATTTGGGCTCTTGTAGCAAGGAATTGATCCAAGAGGTGGGTTCCTCAGGGATCTTGCCCATTTGTAGCTCTTTCAAACTACAACTATAAATCAACCCACCTCCCTCATAGAGGTATCTTGATGGTCATGGCGAACTCCTCCTCGATCTTCGTGGGTGTAGCCTTTAGATCATGCTTCTCATCTTTGCCCTTCTTCTTGAGAGGAAACTGTGTTGTGTAGTTACCCATTTCACCACACCTGAAGCACTTTATCTTCGAGATGTCCTTCTGCCTCCACTGCTCCTATTGCCCCTTCGATGCAAGGGATGCATTCTCCTCCTCCTCCTCCTTGGGCTTCGACCCATTGCTGTTGCTTCCATCAAGCTTACACTTGACTAGATCTCTCCTCAGCTCCTCTTGCTTAAGAGGTGCCCACATCTCATCCCAATTCGGTAAAGTCGCCTTGCCCAGGATACTCTGGACGAAGATTTGCCGCTCATCTGAGACAAAATTGAGGGCCAGTTTAACCAACTCAGAATCTTCAGGTGTAGACCCCACAACTGACAACTCATCTCAGGTCTCCTGAAGCTTCGTGAGGAATGGATCTACGCGCT
Organism: Pinus taeda; assembly: GCA_000404065.3. NCBI lineage: Eukaryota > Viridiplantae > Streptophyta > Pinopsida > Pinales > Pinaceae > Pinus > Pinus taeda. The sequence goes on from APFE031760230.1 coordinate 115,542, forward strand.
CCCCCTTTTGCATTTGTGTAGATCTCAGTTTCTGCTCTAAGTACATTTTCTGCTGCTTGGAAGATCCTTGATACAGCGTAGACAACGCATCCCACATCTCCTTAGCAATCCCTCTTCTAGCGATGTGACAGGCTACATGATCCTTCACTCCGTCGAGGATCATTCGCTTTGCCTTCACCATTTCTGCCTCGTACTTCTTCAATGGATCTGGATCTACAAGCTAAGCCACCACATTGTCGACATATGTCTTGAGGGAGTGCTCATCTAGAAGGAATGACATCCTTGCCTTCCAGATGAGATAGTTGGATGCTCTGTCCAATCTAGTTTGATCCCTCAAACCACTGATTGCCATCTCTGCCTCGAAAATGTCGAATTGCTCCTCTTTGCTTCTTATTGCTACTGCTCAACCAATAAGAAAACAAACTTCTTGGCGGGAAGTCTTCTGAGGAAAAATTCCTTCACTGTGCTTCTCTTCTCTTTTGACATCTTTCTACCCAGCAAAACAACATGCAGAAAAATTGCGTCCCACCAGCTCTTCCTCATGTTGTGTCCCACCAATTCATGTCCAAAAGTGCCCATGAAAAGTAAGGAAAATACTCAATTATACCAATGAAAAGTCATACCTTTGGGGTCGAAAGGCCCACCTTCCCACCTTCAAACATGCATTGATAACAGATGGGCGAGGGACCACATGGCTGGCTTAGGTGGTGGAGAAAATGGCACATTGAGCTATCAGGGAGCTGTAAGGGACTGCTGGCTTCCGACTGAGGACCATCTAGGAGAAATTTTTTCTCCAATATCTACTACCCACAGGTGGTGGGTAACTAGTCCCACTGGACTAGGGCTAAAGATTAACCCACTTGGTAAGGTTAGAGAATAGATTGACAGTCAAGATTGGTGAATCTTCTAGATCAACCCTTTATCCATAGTAAATTCGCAAAAGAAACAAGTATAAACACCCCGATTGCAAATGATCAAAGTACCTTTTGAATATCAACTGACCTTCTTCTAAGAGGAAATGTCGAATGTTGAGAGGTATGTGGCTAATGCAGATGGTGGAGTCATGTGGCAAATCATTGTCAAGAAGTGAATGTCAAGGGCTGCTGGTTGGCTGACTATCAAATTTAGGAGAAAGGTTTTCTCCTATGGGGTTACCCATTTTGTTGGGTAACATGTACAAAATTAGTGTTCAGTGCAACACCATATAGGTGCTCATTGGTCAACTAAGTTCACTTGAAAACTCTCGATCTAATTTAAAACCTTGAACTTCGTATATTTATGTATAATGGTTTGGATTCACATGGATGTGTGTGTGTGTGTCCACATGCGTGCGCACACACATTTATGTTTGAAAAACACATCTTTTATTTATAGAAAAATATTTTCATTTACATGAGCAAAAACCAGAAGTGTATATACAATGAATTTCATAACATCTTCTTTAGAGCTAGTAAAACAAGATAAAAGCAAAATACTCTTTGCAATCCTTTTACAATAGCTTGTGGTGAACATCTTCTTTCCAATGAAGGGATACATAAATGTATGACTATAACTTCAAGGTGAATATGGGACTAGGCGACAGGTATCCACGTACGAGAAGAATCCAATCGAAGGAGCCAATAATCCATTTTATGATAACTGAGCACAAGCCTAAAAAAAGTGCAAAAAAGAATCCAAAGAAGAAAGAACCTTGTTAATTGACTCTTGATTTGCACTTCAGATTTTTCACTCAAATTAGAGATAGAGGGGCCTAGAATATGGGGCTGGTTTACCTTGATTGTTGATTTTTGGGTAGCATCGGATGTGCTGTAGCTCCGAAATTTTATGCGGGGGCTAGAACACATGAGATCTCCAAGACCCAGAAATTGTTTGGTGAAATTCCACCCGGATTGTATTTTATTAAAATAATAACTTCATGCATATGTTATCAAATATGATTGCACAAACTCTTCAGTCTCCGCATTCAAATATTGTTCCTCCTAGAACAATTAATATGCAATCAGCATTCCGAATTCCACAATTTCCACAACCATCTGTATGTAATCATCCTCATTGTTCTGCTAGCTTTTGTCAGCAAACTCCTAGTCTTCCAAAACCGCATGAAAAAGAAGAACAGGATAAAGACAGAAGAAGAATAAACATGATTCGTTTTGTTCCAAGTTCTGGAAATCAAACACAGGAATATACAAAGTGTACTCCTTTTTCAGCTCATGAAGAAATTTTGCTTCAATCGGTAGGAAAATCTGCTACAAAAGGCTTAGGATATCCAGAAGAAATCCCCAGCTACAGATTGGATCCTAGGAATAAGATTCCTAGTAAAATACAACTTCCTTCTGATGAAGAAATCATTCAATTTCTTAAGATATACAAAGGAATAAGTCCTTATGATCCCTCAAATGAATGGTATAAGAAAATGCTTAACTGGGATCTGTATACTCATCAGCAAGAGTATAGATACTGTGAAGAAATGAAAACCTATTCAAAGAAAGATAGGTCAACAATCAACGAAGTCAACAATAAAAATTGGAAATCTTGGATGGAACAGAATAACCAATGGATTTCTTTTTATGAATTTTATTATCCCAGTACAAATGAAATAGAAATGGCTTTGGTCAAAAAGTTCAAGAATCTATCTTGTGAAGATATAAAAACAAAGATTAAGGAAAATCCAGTTGAAATTCCTGGACCTCTTATCATCCCTCACATAGATGATAAATATAAAAATATGTTGCAAAAATCAAATGTTCCGAAACATTTACAGTCTGTTAAGATGAAAGTGCAGCTTTTGTTAGAACACATCTGTCAAACCCTTAGAGTGAATATGATGCAAGGGTCAGCCTTGGAGACAGAAGTGCCATAACACAAATGGGAATTAATAGATGGCACTATTCTTAGTAGTGAGACAACAATTCCTCCTTGGAAAAATCTTGTTATTAGACAAGATGATAAGATTTTTAAGTTACTTCCACTTCAATCTGACCAGTCTCATCTTTCAGAGAGGGAATCGGTTGCAGCAACAAACTGGACAAATCTTGCTCTAGATAGTTTGATTAAACATCTAGAAAGAAATCATCAATATGCAGCCAAAGAAAATAAAATGCTCCAAGGAATAATTGATAAAATTCTTCAAAAGGTAGATTTTACTAGAGATCAATTACTAGATGGAAAAAAACTCTTGGATCAAATGATTTGCATATTGCTAAAACTATTGATGTTTTAGAAAAAGGGATTAATGATAATTCCAAATGGATTGGCAAAGTACATTCAGTAGCAGATAAGAATCAGGATATGATGACAAGCTTAAAAACGTCACTTGAAGTAGTAAAGAAACAAGTTTGGGTTGTCTCTACTTCTGTTGAAAGTCTGAAAAAGAAAAACACTCCTGATCCTACTTTTAAAGCTACTACTTAGTTCTCAGATCCTCAAGATCAATTGCCTTTCCATGTTGTTCCTACTACTCTTCAATCAAAAATGAAGAATCCTGGTGATATCATTTTTCCTAAACCAGAAACTACCTTTGTCTATGCTCCTATGGCTAATCTTGGCATGTTTTCCAGTCTAAACTCTTCAAGCCCTGGACATAGAATGACAGTCTCTGAGTGGTTGAAATCAGGAGATGATCCTGATATGCCTTCCATTGCTGATACAATACTCAGCAAATTTGAAGCAGTGCGCTCTGCTCCTACTCTAGAAGATTTAGAGTTTCTTGTGAATAATTTTTCTCCTCCTAATAAAGAAACTTTTCAGATAGCAAAAGACATTCCTGATCTGATTTCATTTTCAGATGAAGAAGAACCCAAAGATACAACTGTACATAAAGTTTCTAATAGAAGTTCTTGGAATTCTTCTTGGTCACCTGCTCCTGATAAAAGAGATGTCATGAAATCAGAATATCATAAAGATTGGTCTGCTTCTTCCACATATTCATGGAATATTGACAATTGTTCTGAAGCAGAAATATTGTCTACATTGAGTTCCATGTTGGTTTGCTACCACACATTTAGCAGATGACAATTCTCTAATAAATGCAACCAGGAAAATCATCAGTGGATTCGAAGGACTCCTTGATTCTTGGCTTAAAGCAGAAATTCATTATGATCCTGTCCTCATTCCTTCTTGGGAAACATCTGTTCTAATGAACCCAGATAATACTACATATATGGATCCACAGACTTCATTACCTGTGAATAACATGATTGGTAGCCTAATGCATGGCATCCTTGTCAATTTTTGTGGTTATCCTCATATCAATAATGAACTTGCTGCAGTCACACTTACATCCATGAAGCTTACTAATATGCAGCATTTTGATGAATATTTTATGGAATATTTCCATCGTTTGCATACTCTTTCTTCTGACATGATTCTAGATCCCAAATGGAAAGAAATCTTCATTGCTTCTTTACCAAATTGTGTAACTACTGCCATTTTGAATAAGCTTCCTGGAAAGATTGGTGCCTATAAATTTGGTGTTATAAGACAAGCTATTAAGGCTGTCATTGTTGAACTCTGCTCTCAGATGAAAGTTGCTCGAGCTGCCACCAGCTCCACTAAACCACATGGCTATCAACAACTATGTAAACGATGGCATTTACATGTATCTAAAAGTTTAGGGGGATATGATCATCGTCGCTCTAAAAAGAAAGCTTACTCTAAGCAAACTTTTAGATCCGCAGAAAACAAAAAATTCATTCATAGAAGGCCTCCCAGAGAATACAAAAAAGCACGCCAGTTTCATCAAAGGCCAAAATAAAAGCAAATATTTTGCTTCCATTGCAATGAAAAAGGACATATTGCTCCAAATTGTCCAAAACTGAAAAAAGACAAACAACAATCTAGGAAGAAGAAACAATTTCGCTATAAGAATAAATCTAGCAAGGTAAATATTATTGATCTCCCTTCTAGCTGTGAAGAATTAATAGATTTAGAAAATTATTATGATCTAAATGACCAGATACATGTTGTTTATGAAGAAGAAGATTTTGAAGTTGAATATTGCAAAGATCCACACTGTAATGAATGTTTTCAAGAACTCTGTGAATGCAGTGGTCCTGACATTTGCAAATGTAATGCAGTCAGGATGTTTAGACCAGTATCAAATGAAAGCTTAGATCATGATGAGCTTTCTAGAAATTATTTTACACAAATAGTTAATGCTGATGATCCAAAACTCAAAGAAATGTATAAAGGATTGTTGATGAGCCATCTTCAACAGTCCAAGTCACAACAATATCAAGAACAACAAAAGTCACAGATAAATCATCAACATAGCTATATTCCTTCTGCAGCCTTATTTTTAGTTGATGGCCTAACAAGACAATTCAAACAACAAACAATTGAAGATGATCTTCCTCAAACACTTCTTGCAATTAGTCAAGCTATCAAAGACCTCAGAAAAGAAGTTAGAGAGAATAGAAGGCTATGCATTGAAGCACATTAGGGGCACAATATACATTCTTTACATGCACAACTCACAAAAGGAGAATCTTCACAGACAGAACAGAAAGAACCAGAAAGACAGCCTGATCCAATGAAATGGATTTTCAAATCTGAAGACTTTGAAATTCCAGATGAAGAATTTGAAGATCCTAGATCTGGATTAGGAATGAATGCAATGAACGAGATGTAATGTATTGTGTAAAAATGAAAATCAGAATTGGTTCTTCCATAGAATGGTGGAAGGTTCTAATTGGTACAGGTTCAAGATTGAACATAGTAAGCAGCACTGTAATTCCCTCTCCTCAAAGACAAAAGACAAAGTGTCCAGGAGTTGTTACTGCAAGTGGAGAAATCAAGGCAACGGAAGAAGCTATAATGGATGTTTTCGTTTCTCAATCTGAAGGAATTCAAGTTCATGCTCCATTAGTCACAGGGCTTGATTGTGCTATGTACTTAGGAACTCCTTTCTTGAGCAATTTCAGAAGACATGGAAGCACTTATGATGAAAAATCACGGAAATTGGGATATTTTCTTCTCTTCAAAGGTATAGATTATTTCTATCCTTTTATTCATTCCAATTCTCCTAATAGATTGAGTAGAATTGATAGGTTACAGAATACCTTGGCAAAGATGGAGAAGAAGAAAGAAATGCTCAAGATTGATGAAAATCTTCTGAAAGGCAAATTTGAAAAAGAAATAAGTGAGATCTCTCAAAAACTAAAATCTTGTTGTTTTGAAGATCCAAATGCCTTTTGGCATATTCATAAACATGAAGTAGAATTGCCTTTGAAAAAGGAATTTCATGGAAAACTCAAAAGATCAAAAGCAATATCGATGAATTCTGAACAACTCAGGGATTGTAAAGAAGAAATAAAATCCTTACTGCAAAAAGGTTTGATTAGAAAATCTCATAGCCCTATTGCTTGTTTTGGATTTTATGTCAACAAACATTCAGAGATTATTAGAGGAAAACCAAGATTGGTAGTAAACTACAAGCCTCTGAATAATATTCTTGATTATGATGCTTGTCCCTTGCCAAAGCCCTTAGTGCTTTTGTCTCAGATATCACAGTCAAAAATCTTTTCCAAGTTTGATTTAAAGTCTGGTTTCTGGCAAGTAGGGATAAAAGAAGAAGATAAGTGGAAAACAACTTTTTCAATACCAGAAGGGCATTTTGGATGGAATATTATGCCCTTTGGACTAGTAAATGCTCCATCTGCCTTCCAAAGGATTATGGATGAAACTTTTGAAGGGATGGATGATTTCTTGAAGAAATATATTGATGATGTTCTAATTCATTCTGCAGATATTCCCTCTCATATAAAGCATCTTAATATATTCTACAAGAGAGTCAAAGAAAAAGGTATAGTTTTATCAGATTCAAAAATGAAGTTATTTCAGACTATGATAGATTTCTTGGGATATGTGATTTAATATGGATCATATTACATTAGGCAACATAGTCTTGATTTCATAGATAAATTTCCAGACAGAATCACTGATAAAACTCAACTACAAAGATTCTTGGGTAGTTTGAATTACATCTCCAAATTTGTCAGACATTGTGCCCAAGACAGAGTCTTATTGAATAAAAGATTGCAAAAAGATCCAATTCCATGGACAGAGGATTTAACAGAGGCAGTCAGAAGAATTAAAGGAAAAAATAGGAATATTTCTCCTTTAAGCACAATCAATGAAGAATGGCCTAAAACCATCATTATAGATGCTAGTGATATTGGATGGGGTGCAATTTTCTGCCAACATGATCCTAATAAAAAGAAAATGGAGTATGAAATTTGCCAGTATGCCTCTGGAATCTGGTCAACTACACAAAAAAATTGGTCCAGCCTAAAGAAAGAACTTAGAGCTATCTGCCTTGGCATTGCCATATTCAAAGATTTTGTGATTTATAAACATTTTACAGTCAAAACAGAGTGCGAAGCCCTTAAGTTTGCTATCCATAAATGTGACTTTGAAGATGCAGCAATGGTTAGATGGATAATGACATTGGCCCAGTATCGTTTTGATGTAGAGTTCATTTTTGGAGTTAAGAATTCCTTGGCAGATCTTCTCAGCCGGGAATTTTTACAGAGAAATGATGTAAATAATCTCAGATGTAACGTCATAAGAAGATTAGAAAATGAGATTCACATTGAATGCGCTGATGGTTCTTACACTTTGAATCTGTAGAAACCTCTACTCGATTATTAAGCAGATTGGTTTCCAATGAAAGAAATCAAATATCGGCATGGCACTGGACATCATTATTTCTCATGGGATGATCAGATGCAAAGAAATGATGAAGCTTTTGAAGCTTTAAGCTTTCTTCAAGATTTGAGAAATCTTGATTTCACATTACAGAGAGATGTAGATGAAAATCTAATCTGCTGTGAAATCTACATTGATCGCTTCCTATTGCCACCCAACCTTTAGAACTCTGAAGATCATGAACGCCAAGAGAAAGCCTAGTATACAAGTATGTGTTTTGAAAATACAGCTAGCTTGTTTTTCTATAATGTGCAGTTTTCTTTTAGATATCATGGGATGCAAGTTACACAAATTGAAGAACAAGACCCCACACCTGAATGGTTTAAAGAATGGTGGAACATTTATGGTATCAGTGCTCTATGTTTTTACCCATTCTCTCTCCGGTTATTACAACTTCCTGGATTTACAGAACCATGGGCACATCAATTAGGAATTTTATACAAAAGGATTTTGGATATCAGCAATATCACCAATTATCACATGCTTGCAGCACTCCGCGCCAATGGATCCTTTCATTGGTTTATTACACGAAATCTTTTCTTCAGAAGATTCGGGGGAAATATGAATGGCTCTTCACATGACTATGAGTCATTTCATGCCATGACAGATCCAGATTTAAATCCTTTTGGCCCACTACTTTTTGAGGACGAAGTACCAGAATATGATGAAGTACCAATTTGGGAATGTGAGGAAGAAATTTACTCACAGTATATTAATAATGAATCCTTGACTAGGTTCAGAGAACATCATTATTCTTGTGAACAACTAGAACATTTTGTCATTTTGTAATGTCTTTCTATCCGACTTTGGTGGTAGATAGGTTTTTTGTAAGGTTCCCTGAAAAAGAATCTCTTACAGTGTAATTTATCCGACATATATAATTAAATAAAGGGATAAGAATAAATATAAAATATTTTATGATTGAATTACTGTGTGGATGTCCTTCGGGTTACTCGAAAGTAGGATTCTCTCATCTTTGATGCAAGGATTTGATTTTGATGTAAAGTAAGATACTGTGCGGATGTCCTCCGGGTTACCCGAAAGCAGGATTCTCTCATATCTGATGTAAGGATTTGATTTTGGTGTAAAGTAAGATTCTCTCATATCCGATATGGAGGTATCACCAAACCCAGAACTGGGAGGATCTATAAATAGATGAAGACTAGGGAAGAGAGGCGTTCGGGTTTTGAGAAATTTAGAGAGCCTTTCTGCTGGAGAAGTAACTTGGTATTGCTTGAGAAGCAACTTTGTAATACTTGAGTTTGGAAGTTCATCAATAAAGATTCCTCAATTTCTGTAAATCTATGTCTCCTTTGTAGATTGTTTTGGATTTTATTCTCGAACTTGTATGAGCCTTGTCAAGGTTGAAGGAGTCGCAAAGATGCAGAAGTAGACCGTTGGGCTAGAGTTCGTGTTTCGGCATGAGGATATTGTTCAGAAGAATTGTTAGATATTGGAGTGATTAAGCAGACTTGGTATTTATTATGAACTAATACTCTTGTTGGCATTTGTATTCAAATATATTCAAAAACAGATTCGTGATGCTAGATTGCGCAGTAGAGGAGTCTCTTCCCTCTTTGTGATTAAAGTATCAATCACAGATCTTATTTATTTCCGCATTTCCGCATTCTCGCTTTTGCTGTGTGTGCTTTGTAATATTTTTAATGGGGTTCCTTAGTCTAAACTTAGGAAAATTAAAATATTAATGAGTATTAATGGAAATATGGGTGAGAAGCTTCTAAGAGATGAGGATCAAGTCTAATTTAATCTTAGCCGTTGATTAGAGACTTAATTATGAGTGTTGATTTCTCAACAGGAAAAGTATAAAGGAAGGCTTGGGGTCAGTTGGAGAGGACACACAGAGAGATTGAGGAAATCAATTTTCTGAGGTGAGAAGTTCTCAGGAGGGAAATCGATTGGGGAGATCTTGCAGCTAAGGGGTAGTGATAGTTCGAGAATACAGACAAAAAGGCGGAGAGAAACTTGTGGAGGCAATGCAATAGCTGGGAGAGCTGACTCTGGGCCAGTTTGGGCCCACGCAGCCTTGACGCAGAGTTAGAAGGGCCAGCGTAGAGGAAGAACTCCCTTCCATGCAGAAAGTCGGGGAGCTACAGGAACAATCGGGAAAGCTGACGCAATGGGCAAAAGTGCTGATGCAGAGCCTAAGAGAGCTCCATGTAGACCCATGCAGTTACTGTGAAGGGGTAGTGAAGTTGTAGCTGGGGCTAGCCAGTTTTGTTGTTGGATTAGCCGGATGCTGCCGAGTGCAGTGAAGTAAAACTCACTCAGGTTCTCCACCATTGTATTTCTCTGTCACTGGTTTGGCGGGAGGGCAACCAACATTTGTATTCAGAGCTTCTGCTTAATAATAGAAAATCCTCAGAGCTGTTGCATCGGTTTTTCCACAATGGGTTTTTTCGAGGACGTTCAGTCCAAAAATAAGTGTGTCCTTTGCATGATTATCTCATTTATTTTTCAGTACTTGATCTGCATAGTGGTGTAGGCTACAATGTATTTACATTAATACTTTCTGAAAATAACTTGTTAAATGAAGAATGCAGTAGACAATGTAAATCAATTTTCTACACTAGGATTTTTGGTTGTTAGATTCAAAAATTTTCACATGGTATTAGAGCGATTACACATCAAGGAGGATTGAAGCCATCAACGAAAGGACATAGGGGAATATGTGGTGAAGACAGTTGTTCCGAGAGACAATGCAGTTTTTAGCCGAGAGAGCAGAGGAGGAGTGAAGCAGTCACCAAGGAAGGCTCACGTAGATCCTGCGTTAGCCTGTATGTGTGACGCTGTCGCTGTAGAGAGCAGCGCAGTGATTGCTGGGACAATGCAGAGTTGAGTCTCATTTTTTCCAGTTGTTGGGGCTAGAGGTGCAACGCTGACTTCATCTGGAGTTGCTGGTAGGGCGCTGATTCTGTTGGTGTAGAACAATACCTAGTGGGGCAGAAGTAAAGTAGAGGGAATCAGTTCCTCAGAAGATTTGTTGCCAAGAAATCTAGATCCAGTGCTGAGTAGCAACGAAGAGAGATCAAAGAGGGGTGGTTCGACAGTTGTTGGCAGAAGGATTTCCATGAATGAAATCGAATTTCAGAGGGAGCTTGTTCCTTAGAGGATTTCTAGTGCCAAAGAAATCCAGATCAGAGTTTTGCTAGGGCAACAACGAAAGAGGGAGAAGAAAACCTGTTCGACACTCATTTGAGTAGAGATGGCAGTTAATGGACTGGGGGATCAGGACAGGTTGGATGGAGCATCCAACTTTGTCATCTGGAAGGTCAGGATCCTGGCAGCTTTGGACAAAATTTGCATCAAGGATTATGCCTTGAAGACTATTGTTGTTTCGTTGATGTTGATCCTCTTAAGAAGTAAGAGGAGGCTTAGGAAAAAGCTAAGTGCATGATCTTGGACGAGGTCAAAGATCATGTGATCCCACATATTGTTGAGAAGGACACAACAAGGGAAATGTGGGAGGCCTTGACCTCCTTGTACAAGGGAACTAACTTCAACAGAATATGTTGCTTGAGAGTCAGCTGAGAAGAAATCGATCCCTTCCTTCTCAGGTTTCAAGGGATCCGAGACCAGCTAACTTCTGTAGGGTCTACACCAAATCTTGAATTCATGGTCAGGACTGCCTTTAATGCAGTCACTGAAGACTGGGAAACCTTTCTCCAAAGCATCTTGGGTAGGGCTTCTCTCCCCAGTTGGGAGGAGATGTGGGCAACTCTTCAACAGGAAGAGATCAGATGATTGGCCAAGGCGGGAAGTAGCGGCAAAGGGATCAGAGCTAAGAAGGAGGAAGAGGAGGATGCAACTCTCGCATCAGCGGGACAACAAGGGCAGCAGAAGTGGAAAAATAAAGATATATCCAAAGTCGAATGCTTCAGATGTGGAGAATTGGGTCATTTCGCCACTCAGTGCCCTCGGAAGAAGGGCAAGGAAGAGAAGTCTGACTCAAAGGTTGCTCCAGCGCAAGCTGACAAAGAGGGCGACGATGATGATGGCGACATGAGTGCTCATGCATGTCTAGAGAAGAGGTGGGGTGATATTGAGTTGTAGTCAGGAGGACTATATGAGGGGCAGGATCCTTGAAGTGCCAAAACTCTTGGATCACATACGGCTACGGAAGCCCTTAATGATAGTAGTAGATTGACGAGAGTCAGTTGGTACGAGGGATGATGGAGCGATAGTGTTAGAGTTAGAGTGCCAAAGTTTGAAGTAGAGTAGTGGAGTGTTGTAGCAGTGCGGGGGGCACAGAGCAGATACGACAACAGTGTAGTAGCATCAGAGGGTCAGCATAGATTAGTAGCAGAGGTAGCTTCAACACCACGGGGTATCCAGACTGACCAACATGTCAACGTTGAGGTGACTTTTCAGTTGCTTACTTCTCAGGAACTAAGTTGCAATGCAACAGTGAGCAGTGGCAGTGCTATGGGCAGCATGATGCAGCATATTGAGAGGGAGCTGCAATACAGATGTAGTAGTGAAAGTGGTAGTGTCATGGGCAACAATATAGATTGCAACAACACAATGGATAAGGGGCAGTAGGTTGAGCATCAACAGCATAGAGGACTGATGCCGTGGATTAGTGTGATACTTCTATTGGGAAGTATTGCTAGAGCACGTTCCTCGCTAAGAGGGAGTGTTGACTTTTGGGTAGCATCGGATGTGCTCTAGCTTTGAAATTTTGTGGAGGGGCTAGAACACATGAGATCTCTAAGGCCCATAAATCATTTGGTGAAATTCCACTCGGATAGTATTTTATTAAAATAATGAACATTTTTAATGGGGTTCTAAGTTTAAACTTAGGAAAATTAAAATATTAATGGGTATTAATGAAAATATGGGTGAGAAGCTTCTAAGAAACGCGGATCAAGTCTAATTTAATCTTAGCCGTTGAGTAGAGACTTAATCATGACCGTTTATTTCTCAACAGGAAAAGTATAAAGGAAGGCTTGGGGTCAGGTTGAGAGGACACAGAGAGAGATTGAGGAAATCGATTTTTTGAAGTGAGAAGTTCTCAAGAGGGAAATTGATTGGGGAGATCTTGCAGCTGCGGGGTAGTGATAGTTCGGGAATACAGACAGAGAGGCAAAGAGAAACTTGTGGAGGCAGCGTAGTAGACGGGAGAGCTGACGCTGGGCTAGTCTGGGTCCACGTAGCCTTGACGCAAAGCCAGAAGGGCCAACGCAGAGGAAGAGTTGCCTTCCATGCAGAAAGCCGAGGAGCTATCAAAACAACTGGGAAAGTTGACACAGTGGGTAGAAGTGTTGACGCATAGCCTCAGAGAGTTCCACGTAGGCCCACGTAGTTACTGTGAAGGGGCAGCGAAGTTGTAGTTGGGGCAGCCAATTTTGCTGCCAGATCGGCCAGATTCTGCCGAGTGAAGTGAGGTAAAAATCACTCAGGTTCTCTACCATTGTATTTCTCTGTCACTAGTTTGCCAGGAGGGCAACCAACATTTGTATTCAAAACTTCTGCTTAATAATAGAAAACTGTCAGAGTTGCCGCACCGGTTTTTCCGCATTTGGTTTTTCTGGGGACGTTTAGTCCAAAATAAGTGTCATTTGCGTGATTGTCTCATTTATTTTTCAGTACTTGATCTGTATAGTGGTGTAGGCTGCAGTGTATTTACATTAATATTTTCTGAAAATAACTTGATAAATGAAGAATACAAGTAGATAATGTAAATCAGTTTTCTGCAGTGGGATTTGTGGTCGTTATATTCAGAAATTTTCGCATTGACCAACTACAAATAGGGTCATGATAGGAAAGCTTCATCCAGTGGATGTTTTGATAGATTTGATTTGTATGGATCATCTTTTGATTGAGAGTCGAAAATTTGATATCTCTGGGTCAATCAATAGATGCACCTTCTTCATGTTCAATGTTGAAATTGAATGTGTCAAGTACAGAATCATTGGATTTTTGGGCCCTTGTTTGGGATGTTTGGAATCTCTCCCCTTGCCTATTGGGCACTTGGGGGTGGATCCTTTGTTGGGAGGCTGCTATATGCCATATTGATAAGGGCATGAGAGGATGGTGTAGAATGATCACTTGCAAGTGAAGAAAGGGGTTGTGGGTGGTTTTGCAAAAATTGGAGGATGTTGCCTCTTTCTCGTAGATGACATTCATAATTTCACTCTTCAAGAGGACGTAGCGAAGTTGGAGATGATGGTGATGGTGAGGTGAAGTGATGATGCTATACCTAGGGGTGCCATGGTTCATTCTCATCTCCATTAGGTCTAGGAGGGGATGAGGGTCCATGTTTTATATTGGCCTCGGTATGTGAAAGGTGGCCATAGATAGGGTGCTTGGCCTTTTTTAGGTAAGTTGAATATATAATCATTTCAAATCAAAATTTGAATATTTTGTATATTTTTTGGTTGATTGGTTTTTGTGTTCAGTTTATTGCCTTTTCTGGTATGATTCCAGCTTTGGGGTTGACTAGTTCAATAACCAATCTGGTTCTGATAACATTGGTTCCATGCCCTTGAGTGGGTGTGGATGAAGCCAGTTGCAGGACCTAAGTGTCTTCGACATCATAGATTCACCCGTCATAGTGTGCCAGCTTAGCCAAAGAGATTTTATAAGATATATTTTTCAAACAAGGGACATCTATTGACAATGACAATATGGGATTACCAAAGTTATTCATAAGGATAGAAAATAAGAATCTAGGGTACTAAAATGGAAAATAGCAAAACAAAAAAGTGATAAAGGAATCCAAAGAGGTAAACCATAGACAATGAAGTAAAGACCATTCCTGGATAAGAGGAGAAGCAGCAGTCCTGTAGCAGAGAGGCCGGTCAGATAACAGAAAGGCGGCAAGGAAAGAGCTAAATCCTTATCCAAAGAAATCAAAGGAGGAGCCTGTAGTCCTGTCAACCACCATGAAAGCAACAATGCTGAGCTTGATAATATCTTTAGGAGAATGTCTTGGGCTAAGAGGGCCAAGCTGCACTATCCTGGGTGATAACTAAGTTGTCCCTGCTGAAGCTGTTATAACATTCAAGGTCGGTGGTTTGTCAAGGGAGAGACCTGGTGATCTGAGCTGGGAAGTGGGGTGTGTGTAGCTCTTTTACTATACCAGGTGCTGGAGCTAGCATGTCTAAGTGACCTTTTGAAATACCCATAATAGAAATCGTTTGAAAGACAAAAGCATTCTACTCTCTTGATTGTTGCATTTGTGTGACTATTTTATAAGCAGATTGGTTTACTTTCTTCACTGCAATTTTATATATATATATATTAGTTTCTTCTCCATTGGGAGCAATGTTTGTAGTCGAGGCTATATGGGTGATGTTTTAGTTGTTTGAGTTTGACAAGTTCTGAGAGAAATTTGTAAAAATATCATTCTGGTTTACTGTTTAGTGGTTTTGGAGCTTTTCAATTCAAGAAATACTGCTTCATGATTATGTTGCTGAATAAAATTATAAATCATGTATAGAATGAAATTAAGATCTGTAAGGTCATTGCAAAACTGCTTATCGAGAATGAAATGATATAATAGTTAATCAGTTACCATTTCCTATTTGTTTTGGTTAGTACTGTTATTTTATATTCCCTAATGGAAAAATCCTCATTCCCTTACTTTCCTTGTTTTCCTCTTCCATCTCGGGTTACTTTGATTGTGTTAAACTACAATGTTGTAGTATAGTTCAGATTCCAAGGACATGGAAATAAGCATCATGTTTTCCATTAGGTCTGAATTCTTACTATTTCTTTTTATTGTAGGAATTATCCTCTCCTAATGGCAGCATGGAAGGTTGCCCCAGCCCTTGCAGCAGGATGCACTGCCATATTGAAGCCTTCAGAGATCGCATCTCTGTAAGGATTTGTGTTTGCAAGGCATCAGAATATTTGTCAATTTGTTTAGATAAATCCTCTGAAAATTTCTTATAATTGTTCAGAACATGTTTGGAGCTAGCTTCAATATGTAAGGAAATAGGGCTTCCTCCTGGGGTGTTGAACATTGTTACTGGGCTTGGCCCAGAGGCTGGTGCACCATTGCCATCACACCCTGATGTGGACAAGGTTTGGTTTCTTCTGTATGATCCTGTACACATATTGGCAGAGACTATAATTAAATGTTTTACAAAAAATTGTGTCTCCTATTTATATATATATATATGCATGTTTGTGTCTCTGAAAGTGATTTTTTGAATCCTTTGCCTTCTGGTCCTCTCATTTTGCTCTTCTGGGTTGCTTTTAACTGAATGAGCCTTCTGTATTTTTCTATTGTGCCAGGTTGCATTTACCGGAAGCACTGGGACTGGTAGAGCCATCATGACTGCTGCAGCACAAGTAATAAAGGTGAATGAGACAGCTTGACTGCTTTTTTGTCAATTTTTTTTATCAGCTATGTCTCAGAATGCAATTTGTATTTCTCTGGTGGGCTACTGTTTGTTTTATTTGGGTCTTATTTTTGATGTTTATCAATTTTATCCCCTATTGATGGCAAAAGACAATGGGGTAAGTGATTTATTTTGTTTAGGATGGTGGCTATGTGACATATAGAGTTATGGTCAACAGGTGTTGAAGTAAAGTTTTGTATCTTTGAATTGAGTCAAAATACATAGTTGAAAGAGGAAACTAAATTTGAATGTTTGTGAAGGGATTATTATTTTGTACTTGTTCTAATGGTTACTTAAACTGGCCCAACAATTATGACAGTTAATATTTAGGTTCTGTTCAAGCACCATATACTGAGCTTTTCTCTGCTAAGATCTGCTCCTGTTTGCAGATGACTTGATCCTATTGCCCTCCTCAATGGAAAGCCTATAGAGACAAATGCATGCCCTGGCTAGCAGTTGTGATCTCTTGTTGTTTGATAGTCACCTTGGTAAAACCAAGGCTACAATCTTCAATGTGAGAGTGTTTCTTACTTACATTTCTACCTTTGGGGGAAAGAGATTGAGATTGTGGAAACATACTCTTATTTAGGGGTCCACTTTGTGGGGCCTTGTTTTAGCAGGGATGTATATACGATAAGCTTTGCTGGTCTTATTGTAACCCACAAAGATACCCTTCTCTACAGTGGGTTCCAGCTTTGTCCTCTTCTCCTCAGGGACGTGTGAATATGTAAGGCATCCAAAAATCTTGATCTGTCCAATCTTAGGCTTCTTCCCAGAAAAAAGTCTTCTTGGGAGTCTTTCTCCCCAAGACTCTATGTGGGCTCTTGTTCTACAAGTACACTGCAATGTTACATGCCCCTATTAGTTTTTGTAGCATCAGATGTGTTCTAGCCTTGAAATTTTGTGGAGAGGCTAGAATACATGAGATCTCCAAAACCCAGAAATCGTTTATGGAAATTCCACCTCGAGACGACTTAATTAGATTATTAGTCGTTTTTAAAATATTTTCTAAGTCTAAACTTAGGGAATATGATTAATTAATGAGAATTAATTAAGTCATGGTGAAAATATTCTAGAAAAGTACATGGATCGATTTCTAGTTAATCCTAGCCATCGATTAAGATTTAATCTTGGCCGTTGAAGTCTCATCAGAGGGTTATAAGAAGAAAGTTGATGGGGTTTGGAGAACACACTTGTGTAGTTCGATTTTGCTGCAAAATCGATTTCCAGAGTAGCAGCTGTGTGTTGTTAGAAGTGATTCATTGAAGTCGAAGTAGTGAGAGAGGGGTAGGGATAGTAAGGCCGGAAGGAAGTTTCTCCAGTCCAGTGAGTGCATAGTGGAGAGGTAGTGAGTGCCACAGGGAGGTCGCGCCGAGCTTCAGAGGGAGATCTGTATTTTGCTGAGGAGAAGTCGAAATTCAATTATAGAAGTCAGAGTGGGAGCTCGAAGGCTAGGAGAATCAATTTTCCAGACATTAGCTGATCAGTTAGTGAGAGAGATGCTGGTCCGAGTTGTGTGATGCAGAACTATGTAGGCTGACGCAAGGAATGCGCAGAGGTAGCAGAGAGTAGCTCATCTTGAGCCTAGGTTAGTGTCAGATCATAGGTGGGAGTAAGATTTTTCTCACTAGATCTGTTGTCAGTTATTTCTCTGTATGGAAAGCTAGATTTGAGCTTCCATAGATTTGTACTCAGATTTACTACTGCATAATAATAAAACCCTCATCTGCTGCACCGGTTTTCCCAAGTTGGGTTTTTCCGGGACATTGGTCAAAAAATAACAGTGTATTTGTGCGTGTGTGCATCTATTCTTCCCGTGTTTTTATTTCTTCTGCAATAGTTATTTTGTGAAGGCTACTGTGTATATGTTTCGATATATGTCGTAGAAAACTACAAATAATTTGTTTAGTTAATTTAACAAATAGAAGAAATATTATAAGTTGCTGCAGTAGGATTTGGGGTTTCCAAATTTTCACATGGTATCAGAGCGCAGATTGTAAGCCGGAGAGCTCAGTAGTAGAAGGGAAGAGGAATTTCATAGCTTTGCGTAAATAGCAGTTCAAAACCGTAAGAGGCAACATGTGTTTCTTGGCCAGGAGGGTCAATTTCTCAAGAAAAAATCGATTTCTCTGAGAGCGACAATGAAATCAGATTTCTTTAGTTCGAGGATTACCAGGGGCAGAGGGAGCAACCAATATTTTCCTAGCAGAGCAGATCTCTAGTTGGACGCAGTATTTTGCAGCGGTTGCTAGTGCAAAATAGCGTCAGGAGGAAGAAAGAGCATGCACTAAGGGAAATTTTCCTCAGGGGACTTCTAGCTTCAGAAGTTCATTTTTCTCTTGTTGATCAATAGTCGTGAGCAGATTTACTCACTCCAACAGGGAGTGCGTAGAGCCTAGCAGCAGCTGAGCAGAGAAGAGGAGGATTTCGACTTATTTCGCTGAGATGGCCACTGCCAAAAGACGAGATTAGGACAGGTTGGATGGTGCTTCCAATTATGTCATCTGGAAGGCAAGGATGTCCTTCCTTCTGGATGAATGTAGATTAGTTGATGGAATACCGAAAGGAGATGGTGAGGGAAAAGAGGTTGATTCTTGACGGTGTTTGAGATCACATTGTATCACACATAGCGTGCTAGGGAACAACCAAGGAGATGTGGGATACACTTTCCACGCTATATCAGGGCACTTCCGAGCAACGAAATATGTATTTAGAGGAGAAGCTGAGATGCACCAAGATGCAGAAGGGGGGGAACACATAGACCCCTACCTCACCAGGATTCAGGAGATCCGGGATCAACTCTCAGCGATTGGAGCAGCACCTCAAACCTCAAAACTAGTACGATTGGCACTCAACAATGTCTCTAAGGAGTGGCAGGTATTCGTCCAAAGCATTTTGGGTAGAGAAACCTTGCCAAGGTGGGACAAGATGTGGGCCGATCTGTAGTAGGAGGAGTTGAGGTGAGACTTTGTGAAGAGCTCCATCATTGGCAGCAATAGTGGATCGAAGCAAGTGAAGGAGGAGGAGAATGTGGCCCTCGCATCGAAGGGTTCCAGTGAGGGACAGGGGGAGCAGAAGAGAAAGATGAAGGACATGCCGAAGGTCAAGTGCTTCAGATGTGGTGAGTTTGCCCACTACAACACCCAATGTCCTCTTAGGAAGAAGGACAAGTAGAAGAGGTAGGACTTTGTGGGCAACATCAACAGAGATCGATAGGTTGGAGGAAGACTTCGCTATGTTTGCTGACATACCCCTAGGTGTCAAATGGGGTGACTTGGTATTGTAGCCTTAGAGTGCTACAGATGGGCAGGATTCTTGAGGAGGTCCACTTCTTGAATCAGAACCTTGCTATGGGAGCCACAATATTTTAGTAGTAGGATGGATTAGTGCCAGTAGATGTAGTCAGATGTCAGAGTGACAGATGCAGAGTCTAGTTGCATGTAAGATGCTGGGGAG